>APFE031710883.1:0-22106 GCA_000404065.3 Pinus taeda
AGTGCCTAATGAATAACCCTGTGTTGTTCATGAAATAGGACCCATTATCCAAAATTTTCTTGCGGACTTCTAGATACTCAAAGATCACAGTGAAGAAGCCTTTTACTTGGAGGTGTAGGTCACATTGAGCTTTTTGCTGCCATTCGAGCTGGATCCAGTGGAGAATATCTAATTCTTTGGGCCAAATTCTCGTAAATTTATAGATTATTACATGATCTTTCATAAATTTCCGAGATTGTTCCAAGTGGTGATTAGGGATCATAAATCGCACATTTTTTGTTGGATTTGTCTTGGGTGTGGAGCCTTATAATCTTGTTTATTCATAGGTATCACCATGTTGGACCCCAGTTCCTAACGAGGCAACAACATCACTCATTTAATCGTCGTCATAGAGGAAACACCCCCGAAGCTAAAAATAGATGAAAAATTACCTTTCAAAATATTGTAATTTAGTCTGAGCCATTCATTAGTAGGGTGTTATGACAGTAGAAGTTATGTTTACTTTAGTGTTTTTTGCGCTAGAAGGAAATCCCTCGATTTATATGAGGGAATCGTATTGTGACTATGTCTATATACATTATGGGCGAGAAAGAGAGAGGAAATTGTGTGAGAGTGAAGAGGAAATTACAGAGGACTTGCTGAAGGTTTTATCTCTTCATTTTTCTAGATAATATAAGGGAAGGACTGCTTGTTTCTCCTTGGACGTAGCCCAAATTGGGTGAACCATGTATATCTGTGTCTCTCTTGTTTTATGTGTTTTCTATGTTTGTGTTCCTGCAATATTTTATGTGTTCCATTGCTCTGTAATATATAATTTTCTAATAAATGGTATCAGAGCTCAAGGTCTGTTTAGCTAATAAAATCACAGAAGAGAAGGGTTCGGATGGGAGCAATTGTGAAAAAATAAATAAGCTGACGAGTATGAAAAAATAAACAAGCTGACGAGTATGACAGACGCAGAATGGGATATTCTTAACACAAAGCCACTTGAAACAATATGGTTGTGCCTGGTGGCATCAGTAGAATTTGATACTTCAAAGGAAATGATAACAAAGGGCTTAATGACAGAATTGGCCAATGAAAAACCCTCAACCTCAAACAAGGTATTTATTAGGAAGAGTTGATTTAACAAAAGCTAGATCTGTTATTGATCATTTAAATGAATTTAATACAGTTACTAGTCAATTAAGTTATGTAGGGGTAAATTTTGATGATGAAGTTAGGGTTCTATTATTTATATGCTCATTATGAGAAAGTTGAAATGGTTTATTTATGGCCATTAGTAACTCTGTCTCTAAATCTAGTAATTTAAAGTTTAATGATGTTGTCAGTGTCATCCTTAGCGAGGAAATGCAACGAAAAAGATATGATGAGACATTAGGTAATTCTTTCACTGCACAGACTAGCGGAAGAGAAATGGAAAGAGGAAAGAGCACATCATATCTCAGTAAGTCAAGGAAAGGAATATCCAAGTTGATAGCGGGGATAGTGTGCTGGAAATGCGGGAAGAAAGGAAACCTGAAGAAATATTGTAAGTCTCAGAAGGGAAAAAGAGAAGACACACAACAAGAAAAAAATAATGAAGTGAATGTGACAGGTGATGTGTTGCAAGATGCTTTGATTCTTTCACTGGAAAATATTATTGATGCATGGGTGGCAAATTCAAGGGCCTTATTCCATGCCACAACTTATACGAAACATTTTCATGATTATGTTCTAGGAGATTTTGGACAGGTTCGTCTAGGTGATGATAAACTGTGTGAAATCATTAGAATGGGTAAGGTTTTTATAAAATAATAGAATGGAAACCAATGACTATTAAAGGAGGTAAGACAGTTCCAGATCTAAAGAAAAACTACTTTCATTAAGGGAGTTAGGTGGTGAAGGTCGTGTGACTACTTTTACAAATAAACTCTGGAATGTCACTAAAGGAGCCTTGTTAATAAAAAAAAAAGAGAAAAGGTTGGTACATTATATTTATGTAATGCTATTTCTAATTTTGTTAATGTTTTAACCTCCATATGAGCAAATACAACATTATGGCATCATAGGCTCAGGCACATGAGTGAGAATGGGATATAATGTTTTCACTCGAGAAATTTGTTGCTAGGTTTGAAGCATGTCGATTTGGATTTCTATGAGAATTGTGTTTATGGAAAATAGAAGAGAGTCAAATTTCCGAGAGTTGGGAAATAAAAGAAAAGTGAAAAATTAGAGCTTGTGCTTACATATCTATGGGGACCTTCTCAAGTATCATCTCTCTATGGATCTCACTATTATGTTACTTTTACTGATGATGCAACTAGGAAAACTTGGATTTATTATATTTAGAACAAATCTGATATATTTGATACTTTCAAGAAATGGAAAGATTTGGCTAAGAATGAGACATGAAAGAATTTAAAGTGTTTCATATAAGATAATGGAGGATAACGTTGCAGCAAAGATTTTGATAAAAAATGTTCAAAGCATGGAATTTGCAGAGAGAATATAGTTCCAAGAACACCATAGGAAAATGGTGTGTTAGAAAGGATGAATAGGACAATGATGGAGTGTACAAGGTGCATGAGATTACATGTAGGATTTCCTTTACAATTTTGGGAAGATGTTATAGATAGTGTTGTCTATATAATAAACAAAGGGCCTTCAAGTTCTTTGGATGGTGGTATTTTAGAAGAGGCATGGATAGATAAAAATGAAAACTACTAATTTTTAAAGACTTTCGGTTGTGAAGCCTATGTCCACATTAATAAAGAAAATAGAATAAATCTTAAGGAAAAATCAAAGAAATGCACCTTTATTGGATATGGTGTTAACAATTTTGTTTATCGCTTATATGATTATGAAAAACACAAATCATTAGGAGAAGAGATATCATATTCAATGGAAATGTCTTGTATAAGGATATTATGTAGGAAAATAAACAGGAAAAAGAAAATGGAGAATACACAATGCTTGATGAGATCAATAAAAAGATAAAGGTGCCTAAAAATCATAATGATCAATATCCACAAGAACAAAAACTATCACAACAACAATAGGCACCTCAAAGACTTGAAAGTGGTATCAGAAGATCTACTAGGATAAGCAGACCCCCTGAATGCTACTCTCCTTCATTATATTATGTATTGTTGACTGATTCTGTTGAACCAAAATCTTATGAAGTAATGCAGGTAGAAACCAGGAAGAAGTGGGATCTATCCATGAAAGAAGATATGGACACATTGGTACATAACAGACTTGGGACTTAGTTAGCTTACTTGCAAGTAAAAAAATATTGCAGAATAAATGGTTTATAGGTTGAAGGAAGAATATGGAGGTAGAAAAAAGTATAAAGCTAGAATTGTGGCGAAGGGGTGGGCACAAAAGAAAGTTATAGACTTTAATGAAATATTTTCTCCTATTTGTTAAAATGACTTCAATAAAAACTAGTTTAAGTCTAGTAGCAAGAGGAGATTTGCATCTTGAGTAGTTAGATGAAAAGATAACTTTTCTCCATTGGGGATTTGGAGAAAGAGATATATATGCATAAGCCATAAGGGTATTAGGTCAAAGGGAAGTAGAAATGAGTATGTAGGTTGAAGAAGAGTTTGTATGACCTAAAACAGACTCCAAGGTAGTGGTATCTAAAATTTGACAGGATTATGTATGAACAAGGTTATACTGGATGTCACTCTAATCATTGTGTTTATCTCAAAAGGAAAAGTTATGACAACCATATTATATTATTATTGTATGTAGATGACATGCTTGTTGCAGGGTCTAACAAGCAAGAAATAAAGCTCAAAGGAAAATTGGAAAATTCATTTGCAATGAAGGAATTGGGTTTTGCGAAACAAATCCTTGGTATGAGATTAACTAGAGATGGGAAAAATCACAAATTAACATTGTCTCAAAGTGAGAACATACAAAAGGTGTTAGAAAGGTTTAATATGAAGAATACAAAACCAGTTACTACACCTTTGGCTAGCCATTTCAAATCAAGGAAGGAGATGTGTCCCAAGACTCAAGAAGAGATGTAATATATGTCTAAAGTTCCATATGCATCAACTGTTGGAAGCTTAATGTATGCAATGTTTGACACAAGGCATGATATTACACATGCAATGGGAGTTGTAAGTAGGTAAATAAAAAATCTTGGGAAAAGACATTTGATGGCAGTGAAATGGATTCTAAGGTATTTAAGAGGTACCAAAAATCAAGCATTATGCTTTGGTGGTTCAAACATTGCTCTACAGGGATATGTTGATGAAAATTTGGCAGGCAATAGAGATAAAAGGAGGAGAACCACAGGGTATATGTTTACTGTAGGTGGGACAACTAGCAGTTGGTTCCCAAAAATGGAAATTATTTTTTCACTTTGAATGACGAAGGCAGAACATGTTGCTGCTAAAGAGGTTAGTAGTGAAATGATTTGGCTGCAAAGGTTTGTGGATGAATTGGGTAAGAAGAAGGAGACGGGCAGGTTATATAGTGATAGCTAGAGTGTAATTCATCTTGCAAAGAAATCAACATTTCATTCCAAGACTAAACATATACAAATCAAGTACCATTTCATACGGTCAGTGTTGGAAGATGGACAATTGAAGCTAGAAAAGATACAGACTAGCCAAACTCCTACATATATATTAAAGAAAGTTGTATCCTGGGAGAAATTGAGTTTTTTCTCAGTTTCAATTGATCTTAAATTATGAATATGAAAATGAGAAATAACCAGGTCCAAATTGGAAGCATTGTCTTACAAATTAAGCAACAATGAAGGTGCAATAATAAATCTCCAAGTGGGAGATTGTTGGGTGTGGAGACTAATTATCTTCTTTATTCAGAGGTATCACCATGTTGGACCCCAGTTCCTAACAGGGTGGACCCACTTTATCATCGGGAGGGTGGGGGTCAGTCTAAGAGGGGGGGTGAGGGGGATGGGAAACGAAGGTTCTATGAGCCCCCCCTACCGTGGGTTCGATGGCAACACCCCTGAAGCTAAAAATATATGAAAATTTTCCTTGTAAAATATTTTAATTTTGTAGTGAGTTTGAACCATTCATTAGGAAAATGATATGACGGTAGAAGTTATGTTTAACTTAGGGTTGATTCCCCTAAAAGGAAACCCCTCGATTTATATGACATAATTGTATTGTGGTTGTCTATATGTGTATTATGAGAGAGAAAGAGAGATGAGACTGTGTGAGAGTGAAAAGATAATTACAATGCACCTGCAGTAGGTTGTATCTCTTCATTTTGCTGGATAATATAAAGGAAGGACTAACTGTTTCTCCATGGACATAGCCCAAATTGGGTGAACCACGTATATTTGTGTCTCTCATGTTTTATGCATTTTATATGTTTGTGTAATTTTGTAACACTTTGGGAGGCATAGACCCTACATTGTAGACTACCATTGATCTCCCAAATTTGGCGAATCATCCTGCTTTCCCTTTCACTTCCCTGTGCTAGAAGACGGATCACCAAGAGGGTGATGCGTGCAAGTTACCACAAAGCTGCGGGAGGGAATCGATTACCCTCCCCTAGGTGGGCCTTACATATGCCTACTCAATCGAAGGAGTGCGTTAGGGCTTAGCGTTAGTTGTGTGAGTGAAACGAATAGGACTGCAATGTGGATTCAAGAGGCTTGAAACCCTTGTAGGGCTACCTCTCCATAGTGATATGGATATAATTTTTCGAAGATTGTAACACAATTTCTCTAGAAACATTTTCCCCTCATTATGAATTACAAGAGTGGAAATATGCATTTGAAAATAAAAGTAAAATAAAATTCATCATAATTATTATTTTAGGTATATAGGCTAATAAATTTTTAAATTGTATGTATATATTAAGTTATTAATTAATTAACTTTCAATTAATTACATTGACTAGTGAATCAATTGAATTAATGGTAAAGATCATGATTGATGCCTACTAAGATGTATATGATCCACGAAAAGTAAGGGATGAATTAGAATTCCTTAAAATTTGATTTCTATGGTTTAAAAAAAGTAAGAGAAGCACTTCCATGCCGCCACAATTTTATTTAGTTAAAACATCAATGAGGTTGGTAGTGTGACAAATATTTTTAAAATTAGATTGAATGTGAGTATAAGATGGACAAATTAAGAGAGTTCTTTTCATATTCAACCCTTCTAGGATCCCACATGTGAAAAACTCTTTCATCCCATTGTGTTTTGGGAATTGACCAACACACAATTTCAAATTGAAATTCATGAGAATTAGTTCTAATGTTGGAAATTTTCATTTTCTTCTTAAGATAGGATAATTTTGGTTTTTGTGATTGGGGTTGATTAGTTTCTTATAATATTGCAGTTTCCATGTTTATTTGGATATACTGCAATTGAATCATATAAAATAGTAGGAGTGTCAAGAGTCTCAAATAGGACCTGCTTTTTATCCCAAACCCAAAGATTTGCAAACTTTATCATTTGAAATCCATACTAACTTTTCCAGCCTTAATTTATCATTTCTTTAATAATATATTTCTATTTGAGCTAATGATGGATTTCAGTTCCTAGATATTTGTATGAAGGTAATAAAAATGGTCATAGTAAAAGGAAAAAATAAACTTATCCTTATTATTCATGTGAAAAATCATGTAAGAGTAATAAATGTCCTTAGCTACACAAATATACCTTGTATATGATGCTAAAACTCAACATATTCAAAATGGTAAGAAAAAGTGGGAATCGGGGATGAGGAGGGATGTCATAAAGACCACAACCATGAGAACAAACACTCCCATCACCAAATATTTCCCTCATCTTGCACTTCCTTAAAGTAACAAAGAAAACATTAAATTGGTGCCAAGTCATTGAGTGTGGAAGTAAAACCCCCTCCATCTATGATTAATTGGAAGTGGAACTCCCTTGGACCCGAGGAAGGTGTTATTTGTCATTCACCCAATTCCCAAGGTCTATTGTGAAGATGGGGTCACTAAAATCCTATTTTTGTAGTAGCTTAAAATATAAAATATGAAACCCCCATTTTATTCATCTCATCAATAACATTCAATTGATATAAAAATTACTTCAATTGGACTCTCGAATTAGAAGTTATCCCCATTTAATGTTGAGATAATCACAATATGCCACATCAAAATTGGGTTACCACTTGGCATCCTCATCACATATTTTTCACACCAATGAGTAGCCCACTTGGAACAACCAAACCAATATAAGGGTCTACCAAATCACATGTTCCTACATCATGTCCATATGGGCACTTCCATTTCATCTTTGGTGGCGGATACATGACATATTACCATTACGTGTTTGCGAGACTTTCTGTGTTATACACAATTTTATTTGAAGTTCCATCTAGATGTGGTCAATAAACCCACGTCTCACCATACTGAGACAACCATTTATTGACACCTTTTCTACGTTTGTGAACAAGTTTGAATACTAGGTGGAAGAAGATGGGTGATGGTATGGTTGTATGTTAGAATAGTGGCCTAATTGACCAATCCTTTTTGGCATTCCCAGCACAAGCTACATTTTAAAAAATGGTTCAATGGTAAGTAGTGATTGATGGGTGCTAGTTGGTGTTCTAGTGCTCCAGGATCTACCAACCCCCACTATCATCCCCGTTCACACATCATTTGATATTTTATCACATGAATTGGCCTAATTAAATCATTATACACATGGTGTTGTGGTTAATGACCAATGTCGACCTATGCCATCTAGTTCTATTGGTGCAAGGTTCTTCTAACATTCCCTAGGTGCCAACCCCGACCATATTCAAAGACATTTTAGATATAGATAAATAAATCATGGCTGGGGTTGTCATGTGGAAATGAAACTACCTCACCTATGCTTGGATATTTAAAGTGTTAAAGCAAATTATGGCCAAAGGGCCTAAAGCTTGAGATCTCAACTATGAGTTCATGTTATGACAGAGGCGACAACACCCAAAAAAACAACTTCTTGGATCTATGTCCCATAAGGTTCTAAAGCTCACTTCCTCAATTATCCAGGGTAACCGAGACAATAAAATTTTTAAGATATAATTATCGATAAACCTAACAATAAACTAATTACATATAAATACACACTTTCTCAAAATCGTCCTAAACATAACAATGAAAAACATAGTCCAAGAACGTATTTAAATCATGAACATACATGGTATCATCCCAACTCAGGAAGAAAACAACGTATCGCACAACTAATACATTCATTTACATTTATAACACACAAGTACTCACACCATTTATGACATGAAAAAATCATCATAGTCCATAATATTTTGTAAAATAAATTGACACTTCTCTGTGTGATTGAAGATGACTGATAACTAAAATATGAAACTCAACTCTCCACCTAGTCGTAGGCCAACTACACTTTAGACTCTCTTGACCTCCAAGTCATATCTAATGTTTGAGGGGTGTTTTCTCAAAGTAAATTCACACCCAAGCTTAGTCAAAATTAGAGGAGAAAGACAACCACAATGAATCTCTTACTTCCTAAAATCTAAAAAAGGGAGTTACCCAAGGCCCGACTAGGTTATTGTTCAATTCTAGTAGACTGAATCCACTATCTAGGTGGTTTAGGAACCATATTTCCAAGGTGAGCACTACAGGAATTTGTAGCCCATTGTCCAAATGGTTTATTAGCTTAACCAATAATCAGTACATGGTTTATCAGCTTCCTTAGAAAGCACTTAGTGGTTTATCAACACATTTAATGAGTACCATGCACAATGGATCAACTTACCCTACCTAATATTTTGTTAGTGTTACAATAATAACCCAAGTGGCTTATACTCAACTAAACCTCCCATTAGACATATAGTCTTAGACACACATAGTTCAAAGAATTCTCAACACCATATAGGGAATTTCATCCCAATCTCAAGCATTATTCTAGAAAAATGTCATATAACTCTAGTGTTCCTTGTTGGGTTACATTTTTCCTTCGTTTTCTTCAGTCCATCCACATTTTCCACAATATTTTTCTCTGTCTTCATCTTTCTAGTCTCCCTATTCTCTCCTTTGTTTATGAAATAACTAAATTTCTCCCCCATTTTTCTATTCTATCTCTTCCTATTTTCCTCCAAGCCACTTCACATCGTTTAGATTCCTCCTCTTCCCAAGGAATCCATCCTACTTAGCCTTAGCCCATGATGGGGATCGGGAGAAGTAATTTTATTCTTACCACTAGGCCCACTCCACCACTTAATGGATGTTAGTGTGGTGGTTCCATGGTATGTTAGTGTGTTGCGATTTTAATTTGTTGAGTATGGTATTTCTCACGGCCTTCCACTAACAACCTAACAATCCACACAACCTTCCTTTATAGATCAAGATTCGTGCTCCCTCCATATTTTAGGCATTATTTCAATTATCATAATTTTTTCATATAATTAAATATATACACACTTACATGTTCACATGAGAAATGTAGCAAAAAGGGTTGTTATGTTGGAGATGTAAATCATAATGTTAACCTCCTCATGGAGGCCTTCTGTTTATTAAATAGGATGGAGGTTCCATCTCATAGGCCAGATAAATTTTAAAATTAGGGTGTCAAGAAGATTCTATAAGGAATCCAGGGAAAGAACTTCAGAAGGAGCATCTAAGTTTAGCTATTACAAACCATTCACAATCCTTCCTCAAGATAGAAGTAAAGGTGGGAATGAAATCATATCAATGTGACACTAATTCATATTAAATCACTATTTAGAATAGTTAAAGTATATTTTAGTGTTCACCACATATACGAGGAACAAAAAATATAATTTTCTAAATTAACTTGAGAGGGTCATGCCCAAACATGGTTGGAAATCTATATGGAGATACTAGA
Organism: Pinus taeda; assembly: GCA_000404065.3. Lineage (NCBI taxonomy): Eukaryota > Viridiplantae > Streptophyta > Pinopsida > Pinales > Pinaceae > Pinus > Pinus taeda. The sequence goes on from APFE031710883.1 coordinate 9,819, forward strand.
TGTGGAGGGCCACTCCCATGTAACTAGGTTGGAGGATATTAAGACCCTCATAAAATCCCAACTATATCCTCTCAGATATGTAAGGGACCAATGGATCCAATCACACTACTTAATGTAATGACAGGGGATGAGTGTACAAGGGAACACCACTAAATTTAGGAAGATGGATATTTTTCTAGTTGTCTCTCTCATGAGCTCTAATATACTCCTTAAGTATGTGGGGGGCATACACAAACATCTATGAAGGTATGTGATGTTTCTCAAACTAATATTAGTGGATGAGGCTTGTGTGGAGACACAATACTAAAAAAACATGAGCCAAAATAAAGGGTATTCAAGTGGTTTCAAATGGAGAGAGCATTCAAAATCCTATAAGGAAGGGAAGATGAAATGGAAAAGAGGAAAGGAAAGGAAGGAAAAAAACTACACATTTGTGCAAGTGTCCTAACAATGATTAAAATCATTGCAACATTGATTTACACACAAAGTAGAAGTTTTAAAAATTACGTTTAGTGCTAATCTCTATGAAATAAGAAAAGGATGGGAAGAAACATAATCTTCTTACTATATATTTGAGTAATCAAGTGGAAACTAGATCCAATATGGAGTACAATATTGCTTGAATCTTAGTACAAAATTGGGTTATTTTTTGTATCCTTTCATCATCAAAAAGAGAAGGATATTACTAAGATCTTCCATGTTAAGGTACAAATCTAAAATACCAAGTTTGATGCACTCTTTGACTTAGGTTCATGAGATAATGTCAAAGTATAAAATTTGATTAAAAAAATGTATCCGAGGCTTGAGATAATCCTAGCCCATATCTAATCCATATTTTATCATTATATTTCATTTTATCCATCTCCATGCTTTTAGATTAGAAAACGTGGAGAAATCAACTCACAAGAGCTTTTTACTAGTGGGACCCAATTTGGAAAATGGTGTATGAAACGTTTTAGAAGGATTTTAATGCTTTAAATGACATTTTTTCGAGAGGGGGGTTGGGAGGGGTGGGTGGGTGTATTTTCCACTTTAATGGGGCATAATTTGTTCCCATTTTAGACACATAAACCTTTATGATGATATGAGAGTCACCTCAATTAGTGTTTGTATAAAAAGGTTATGCCACTCAGAAGTTGGCCTTGTTGTTTTGTCCATTATAATTTGAGAGGATGCCACGCCATCCCCAATATTCATAGAAAAGGAGATAGACAAATGATCATCATGAAAACACACTATAAAACCAGAGTGGCCAAAGAAAGAATGTTGGACAAAAATTTAAAGTTTTCATGGGAGAATTTATGGGGAGGATGGCGATTATAGGCAAGTTCCATAAGGGTTTAGGGTAAAACCCTAGGATTTACTGCAGCACTTTGTAGGCACCTGGTCTTGGGTACCCGATGACTGATAGTTCAATCACCGTTTACGTTACAGCTACGTCCATCTCTTTCCGCTGTCGGTTACTGCTTGCTGTTGAGCCTCAAACCTGCACCTTCCTACACACCCTCTTAGCCCTCTTTCTCCACTCACTTCATTCACCCAGTTGTTAAATCATTGCATTATAGTCTAAAAAGGATTGTTCATATGGTTTTCTAACTATACTTATGACTGTTGTTTGGTTTAGTTTTTTTGTTCATGCAGTTGCGGAAACTTGTCAGTTTCCACAGCCAGCACAGGTTTCCGCAGCCAGCCCAGGATTCCGAAGCTATTTTGTTAAAATTTGTGCTCCAGGTGTCCTATGAAGAAACGAGCTACATGGGCAAGCTCCAGGTGGCGGATACATGGAACGTGTCCCTTCAAATCGGCCAGATCATCCATGGGAGGCCGCGGTCAACCAAAGTCAAAGACAAGGCTAGCCAAAGAGTTTAGCGGTGGCACGTCACTGTCTTTGTAGTATACTTAGGGGGGATAGTATGAGGTACAGAAGGAGGTACCTAAGGGAATAATGTAATAATGGAATCGGCCGTAGTAATAAATAAAGTGGTTAACCCATATCATGTAAGCGTCCACAAGTATTTAAAAATAATTTAATAAGCCCATTGTATTAGATAGATGGTATTAATGGAAACATGGTAATGACCCATGGTATTGTATGTGTGTGGCCTATATAGAGGCTAGAGACTCCCCATGGAGAGAGGTCAAGGAATATTGTATGAACAAGCATATGGCTTGTGAAGTGTTCTCCTTCTTTAAGGAGTTGTATGGTGTTGCCTACCTTAAGGGTTTTGGTTAATAAAGAAGCATTTTCATGTTATATTATTAGGTTGATTTTGTTATTTATTGGGTATATTTGCATTATTATATATTTGCAGAAATTTTTTGGGAAGCGAGTTTGTAGATCAGATCTATAATTTCTGGTCAGAAATTTGTAGAATCTAATTGCAAATCTGGGTGTTTTGTGAATAAATAACCAATCTGAAAAAAAAAAAAAAAAATCATCCAAATCAGAGTCAGAATGAGGGAGATAGCGCTGATTTAAAAATTAGTTGTGTTGTAGAAAGTTTGTGGGGCGGCGAGTTTTCAGATCAGATATGTATGTTCTGGTGCAAAATTTCTAGAATATAATTGCATACCTTGGTTCTTTTTGAAAAAATACCCAATTTCAAAAAAAAATAATGGTTGAATCAGAGTCCGAATGAGGGAGATATCGCTAATTTAAAATTAGCTCTTTTTTCAGAAATTTTTGTGACAGCGGGACAATTGCAGTGCAAATCTAAAATTTCGGTGCCTAGATCAGGATTTCTATCACATGAGAAGATGCAAATGGTCATTCCATTTCTAAAAATAGGTTATAATAAATATTCTAAGCAATATTGACTGAACTGTGGCCACTTTAAATTTTCACCAAGTAAGTGGTTTTTTTTCGTGTCATCTAACAAGATGTTTTTTACAGGAAAAGATGATAGCCCTACTATAGAAGAATTCATATAGAGTCAAAAGTTCACATATGGGAAACATTGGAAAGCTTTAATATGGCTTGGTTTGCAAGATGAGGCTGCCAAATGGTGGAACTCACTTGACAACATGCAGTTGTCCAAACTTTCAAATGAAGAATTTGAAAAACTCCTTTTGGGCAAATGGTCTCATGCTAGAAAGAAGGGGAATGAGACATGTAAGGGGTTGCTTTCTAGTGATATCTCCTTGTTACAAGTTCATGGATGTATTCAAAAGGAGGAGATCATTGTGTCTATAAATCCTACTTGCAAGAAAAATCTTATAAATGTTAATTTGGATAAAAAATTGCAAGTTCCAGCAAAACACATTGAAAACACACAGGTTGATAATAAGGATGTTCAAGTTTATAAAGATTTGAAGATTTGTATGGATAAGTATGTATTGCATTATGATTTTTATGCTTCATATATGGATAGTGTGGATGTTGTTTTGGGATACCCTTGGATGGAATCTGTTGGTACTATCAATATTAATGTACAGAAGAAATTCCTGAAGCTTCGGTATGTTCTATGCTAGAGAAATTTATTTAAATTTTCACAGTTAGCAATCACATCAACATTAAGATAAACTGCAGATAGAACATAAATATAAATCACAGAAGACAAGCCAAGACAAGAGGGCAAGGGATGTGGTTCTAGCGAGGGACAAACCCCATAATGTGTGGAAACCCTTGATCAATTCTTCTTTTATGTTCTTCAAAGTTCAACAGAGAAAGTGAGAGAGATAGTACATTTACAACAGAAGTCAACACTTTGACTTATTTAGATTAGAGCATAGATCATCTCCTATAACGATGAGATTAGTTGAAGACATTCTGCTTCAACTGATCTTCCAAGGTGATGGCTTCACCTATCATAGTGTTGCATCTCGTCACCTTACCATTTAGCACCATCATGTTGCATCATGCTGCCGATGATCACTATGCTGCCTATGATCTTCATACATCATGCTGCCCATGCATCATGTTTCCCATGATCTCATCTATCATGATACCCATGATCTCATCCATCATCATGCTGCCCATGCTCATATCATCATTCGTTATAATGAAGCCCCATTTATCATCATACTTACCCTGCTAATGTGCCCATCATGCATCTGTCCTTCTGTTGCTTCATCATGCTGCAACATAGTCCTTTTGTTGTTTCACTATACAACCATATGCATATCAGCCTTAGTTGTTTGTTATGGCTTGCAGCCTAGCAAAGCAGCTAGGCTATAGTTGCAGTCCCATTATGTGCTACATATAGGGTTTGCTATGATGTTTCCATGAACAACGTACCTTTCATACAAAACGTATCACTGTCTCATTGACCAGCGTATATATGAATTCATACACAGCGTATCACTATCTCATTGACCAACGTATATATGAAAAACGTATCTATGTCCCATTGACTTGTGTATGTATGTTTCATTGAACAGTGTATCTATGTCTCCATGAACTGTGTATGGGTGCTTCATTGAACGGTGTATCTATTGCTTATTAACCAGTATATATGTCTTCATACACAACGTATCACTATGGTAGGGTTCCTTCCATCTGCGGCTTCACCATATTACTGTAGCTACCCTTCATATTACTGCAGCTACCCTTTGTGACCTGTTTGGACAGGGTATTAGTATCTATGATTAGGGCTCTATAGGGGTGTAGTTCATCATTGCGTTTAGAGTATGGTAAGATATCCCTTAACTATGGCTGTGGATAGACCCCTTCTTCTTGCTATGTGTTGCTTCAGTGTTTTAGATCTAGGGCATCATTTGTACAAAGGCCATCCTGTCTTCTATGTGATTTTCCTTCTCCAAAAACCCAAGACGTGGAGAGGAGATCACACATGAAGAGAATGAGTATATCAAATGATTTCAAGTCCTCTATGTTTATACTAAAATGTGGATGATGAATAAACATGTCTATTGGGCTTCTGAGCCTACTAAAGTTGCTAGTCAGCTTGATAATAATTCCATAATCAAAATAAATTTATATCTCCATAAATACTTATCGGAATTGGATGATCTTTAGATCAATCCTACACCTCTCAATGAGAGGGATCCAATAAAAATATTAACCGCCATAAATAAGCTAACCCACATGGAGTTTGGCCCTAGTGCCCAATTTTAACACTCCCTCTCAACTAGGGAGAACTCCATCCACTGATCCATATGTCCGGCTATACTATCTCCGCCATCAGTGCCCTGCACTACTCTGCCCAGCTCTATTGGCTCTGCTCTACTCTTACTCAACTCTACTCAGCTCTGCTATCTTTGCTGGCTCTGGTCTGCTCTACTTAGCTCTGTTGGCTCTGCTCTGTTGGCTCTGTTCTGCTCTTCTCAGCTCTGCTAGCTCTGCTCTACTACTCTCAGCTCTGCTCTATGCTGCTCTGCTCTACTGGCTCTACTCTACTCTACTCAGCTCTATTGGCTCTACTCTACTTAGCCTAGCTCTATTGAACTATGAAGAAGAAGAATTGATCGAGAATGTCTCATACCATTCTCCACTGACCCGAAGTCAGTCTTAGAGTGCATACCACTAGTCCCAGACTAGTCTCAACCGACCCAAAGTCAGTGTCATAGTGGGTACCACTCCTACCACTAGTCCTAGACCAGTCCTCTATTGACTCGAAGTCAATCTCAGAGTATGTACCACTAGTCCCAGACCAGTCTCAACTGACCCAAAGTCAGCATCATAGTGGGTACCACTCCTACCACTGGTCCCAAATCAGTCCTCTACTGACCCAAAGTCAATCTCAGAGTATGTATCACTGGTCTTAGACTAGTCTCAACCAACTTGAAGTTAGCGTCATAGTAGGTACAACTCCTACAACTAGTCCCAGATCAGTATCATTGATCCTAGATCAATGAAGGTCATCCTAGCATAGGGAGTACAGTAGATACAACGATGCATCCATCAGTACTACTATGGTCCCTATCCTCATTTCCCTACTCATTAATTAGATGAGAGGTACTTCCCATGAGTCCCAAACTACATGGGTAGGATGCCTCGACAAGAGAACTTAATCCATCCTATCCACGCAGGAGAATTAATCATCCTGCTACACAATTGCCATGGAGAACACATCATCCAGGCCTCACAGGAGAGCTAATCATCCTACTACATAATCGTCATGGAGAAAACATCATCTAGACCTCACACAAGAACTAACCATCCTGCTACATAGTCGTCATTGAGAACACATCATCTAGACCTCACAAGAGAACTAATCATATTGCTACACAATCGTCACGGAGAACACATCATCAAGACCTCACAGGAGAAATAATCGTCCTGCTACACAATCGTCATGGAGAACACATCATCCAGACCTCACAGGAGAACTAATCATCCTACTACACAAGAGAGCGAATCATCCTGTCCCACAAGAGAGCGAATCATCTTGTTCCACAAGAGAGAAAACCATCTTGTTCACAAGAGAGCAAATCATCCTATCCACAGGAGAGGGAATCATCCTATCCCACAAGAGAGAGAATCATCTTGTTCACAATGCGCACCACCAAGGGAGGGTGAGTCACCCTGTGGTCATATGTTTCTCCAGTAAGAACTGCAAGCCCCCAGAGCACCTAGAGCTCAATGTATGCAACATGTAGGATCCTTTTAGAAGGGTCTCTCAACGGCTACAAGTTGTTCGGGAAAATCACAAATTTGATCTTTCCATGGGGCTCTGACAAAGTGTAGAGACTTGTACATCATCTTCAGTGAAATGGAGCCTCCTTTCTCATAGACTTACCATATCCCAGATAAGGCAGTATCTAATGTCTACCTGCTGGAGAAATAATTGAATACGGGATTCCTCAATAATCGAATCCCACCTCTAGTTGTGACAGAGAATCACAATGGTATTCATCATGTATACTCACTAAATAGTTTTCATAACCAGACTACCCCTTAGGTAGTCATGCTAGCAGCAATATACTCTACCTTGGTGGTGCTCAAAGCCACTGAATTCTGCTTCTTGCTCACCCAGGATATTGAAGCAAATCCCAAGGAGAAATAGCACTGAGAAGTGCTCTAGTGATCCTCCACACTGCTTGCCCACTCAGCATTTGAAATAATTTCAGCAGTGTATCTCAATCCATGAGATATTGTGCCCTGAATATATCTCAAAAGATTCTAAGCACCAATCTAGAGAAGCTCAACCAAATATGAGCTCACCATACTAGCTGCAAAACATATGTTCGAATGGAGGTTCACCAAGAACATCAATGCGAATGAGTTTATGAAACTAAGAGGCATTTCCCATATCAGGTCCAACATCACTACCATGTAACTTCTGAAAGTTAAGATCCTTGAGGTAGTCATAGGCTTGCAGTTTATCTTTCCACATTCAGAATCAAACTCCCTCTGTCTCCTACAAATGAGAGGGTCTACACCTATTAGACATAGGTGTCGGTATGAGAGGCCTATCATCCACAAACTTCGAGTAATGGTTTGGATCGATTTCACTCCTATTGAATCTCAACTTCATCAAACAGCTATCAATCCTCTCATACTATGCCCGAGGTGTTTTGCTTTAAGCCATAGAGGGCTTTCTTCCACCTGCATACATGAGATTCCCGACCATGAATCTCAAACTCCTCTGGTTGTTCCAAACCTGTGGACCTGCTACATGAGGGGAATGGCCCCATCATAAGATTTTCCTTTAGTACATTTCTGACATGTACCTTCATGCTCTTTTTTAATTTAGGCATTCCTGTCACCATCTGACTTACAAACCTCCAGTGTTGTGTCAATGGACATGCTCCCCAGTGGACTTCCAACAACTTGATACAACCCTAAACTCAAAAAAAATTTTGAAAAATCTATTTTCAAACATGTACCTTTCCATTAATGAGTGCCACCCTGAAATCTTTGACTTCCATTTCTGAGATGGACATCGGGTTCTTCTTGCGATCAAGTACATAAAAGTGATTCTGGGGTTCTTTGCTTTCTTTGAAGAGACGACCATTCCCTTGATGACTTGCATTATCAATAATTTCTTTGATCATTGAAGATGTCCTTGGAATGATTGTTATCTTCATCAAGAGATGTGTCCTTGTCCTTTGGACACTCCTTCGCATGAGGGCGAAACTTATTGCAATCAAGGCATCTAGCTTTCCTTCCACTCTTAGATTCGAACTTCTCAATGAAGTGATCTTTAGATGGGCCATCAAAAACATCAACTACACCCTTCTAATAATATTCTCTACTCCGACTGCACCCTTTGTGAACTTAGAAGAGAGATGTGGAACCCATTGATCCTTTTGGCTTGTCCCTATTGTCTTCAGTGATTGCTCTTTCACTCTTGCTTGGGCATTGTCTTCACCTCAGCTCTGATACCATGTTAATTTTAGGTATGTTCTATGCTAAAGAAATTTATTTAAATTTTCATAGTTAGTAATCACATCAGCATTAAGATAAATTGTAGATAGAACATAAATATAAATTGCAGAAGACGAGCCAAGACAAGAGGACACAAGATGTGGCGCTATCTAGGGACAAAACCCACAATCTGGGGAAACCCTTGATCAAATCTTCTTTTATGTTCTTCAAAGTTCAGCAGAGGAAGTGAGAGAGATAGTACAATTACAATAGAAGTCAACACTTTGACTTATTTAGATCAGAGCATAGATCATCTCCTATAACGATGAGATCAATTGAAGACATTTTGCTTCAACTGATCTTCCAAGGTGATGGATTCACCTATCATAGTGTTGGATCTTGTCCATTTGCTGCACCTTGACGTGTAGCACCATCATGTTGCATCATGTATCATCATTCTGCTCATGATCACTATGTTTCTTATGATCTTCATACATCATGCTGCCCATGCATCATGTTGCCCATGATCTCATCTATCATGCTGCCCATGCTCATATCATCATTCATTATCATGTTGCCCCATTTATCGTCATACTGCCCTTGCTAATGTGCCCATGATGCAGCTATCCTTCTGTTGCTTCATCATGCTGCAACATATTCCTTTTGTTGTTTCATTATACAACCATATGCATATCAGCCTTAGCTGCTTGCTATGGCTTGCAACCTCGCAAAGCAGCTAGGCTATAGTTGCAGTCCCATTATGTGTTGCGTATAGGGTTTGCTATGATGTTTCCATGAGAAGCGTATATTTCATACACAACGTATCACCGTCTCATTGACCAACGTATATATGAACTCATACATAGCGTATCACTATCTCATTTACCAACATATATATGAACAACGTATCTATGTCCCATTGACCTGTGTATGTATGTTTCATTGAATAGCGTATCTATGTCTCGATGAACTGCATGTGGGTGCTTCATTAAATAATGTATCCATTGCTCATTGACCAGTATATATGTCTTCATACATAGCATATCACCGTGGTAAGGATCCTTCCAACTGCGGCTTCACCATATTACTGCAGCTACCTTTCATATTACTGCGGCTACCCTTTGTGACCTGTTTGGATAGCGTATTAGTATTTGCATTTAGGGCTACATAGGGCTATAGTTCATCACTGAGTTTAGACTATGGTAAGATATCCCTTAACTGCGGCCGTGGATAGACCCTTCTTCTTGTTGCGTGTTGATTTTGCGTTTTAGATCTAGGGCATCATTTGCACATAGGCTAATGTGTTTGTTATGTGATTTTTCTTCTCCAAAAACCCAAGACATGGAGAGGAGATCACACATGAAGATGATGAGTATATAAAATTATTTCAAGTCCTCTATATTTATACTAAATCATGGATGATGAATAGACACGTCTATTAGGCTTCTAAGTCTAATCATGTTTTTGGTCGGCTTGATAATAATTCCATAATCAAAATAAATGGATATCTCCATAAATACTTATCGGAATCGGATGATCTTTAGATCAATCCTATACCTCTCGATGAGAGGGATCCAATAAAAATATTAGCTACCATAAATAAGCTGACCCACATGGAGTTTGGACCCAGTTTCCAATTTTAACAACAACCAAACACAAACATCAAACCAGGTACCAAAAAAATAGGTAAAGTCCAAGAAGGTTGAAGCAAAAAATGTACAAGTATTGATACATCATATGAGGAATACATGGTTGAAGTAATATTGGAAGATAAACAACAATGGAAGGTGCCACAACATGTATCAGATACCAATAAGGCTCCATTAGGTGGTGAATTAGATAAAGATACACTGTTGGTTAAAACTTTAGCATATCACCACCCACATCACCCTGCAAGGAAACAACCAACACGATGGCAGCAAATTAGTCACAAGGAAAACAAGAATTGCATGATAGATAGAGAGGGGTGATGATCCACTCACAACATATCAACACAAAAGAGCCACCAGGGTCAACTTTCATCTCAAGCGAGTGAGACACCAGCTATATCAAGGGTTCACCTTTCTCTTGGATGGCTAGATGTGCATGCATGGTACTTGGAATACTCTTTTGAGGAGATCTTATTATTTTTGTTCTTCGTAGGTTTCGGGGATGAAACATGTTTAAGGGGGGTGGAATTTAGTATACCTAGTGAGGATAGTATGGGGTACAGAGGGAGGTACCCAAGGGAATAATGTAATTATGGAATGGGCCATAGTAATAAATAAAGAGGTTAACCCATATCATTTAAGGGACCACAAGTAGTTAGAAATAATGTAATAAGCACATTGTATTACATAGATGGTATTGAGGGAACCATGGTAATGACCCATGGTATTGTATGTGTGAGACCTATATAGAGGCTTGAGACTTCCCATGGAGAGAGGTGAAGGAATATTGTATGAACAACCATATGAATTGTGGATTGTTCTCCTTCCTTAAGGAGTGAATTTATGGTGTTGCCCTACCTTAAGGGTTTTGATATCAATAAAGAAGCATTTCTATATTCAAATCTTATTATTTCTTGGGTATATTTGTATTCTCATATATTTGCATGTCAAATCTATAATAGTCTCCAAACCCTGCGTAATTTTTTCCTTCAAGCATTTCAGTTACCCAGTCTGCCTTGCATTCTGAAACTACACAGATGTGTCCTCCGAGGGCCTCATCCCACATCATTCAATGCCTATTGAAATTGTGCAATTGTGTCTCTAAGTGGCCACGAAGAAGGATGGCATTTTCTCAAGGAACTGCAGAGAAAGATAAGGAGACCAAGGAACTGAGGGGAAGATCGAGAAGGCATGAAGACCCCATCTAATGCATAACCCTTTGGAGGGTATGTATGGAAAACAAAGCACATCTTTTGAAATACACCTCTTAGTGTAGCATGAAGTACAACTTATCATTTTCATATCATTATGTCTTCAATGACATGCATGGTTGGAAGGCACAAGTGATGTGTTTATCCTGCCAAAGTCTATCATCGGAGCCACACTTGTCATAAGATGCCACAAAGGTTGTTTCATTAAGTGAAGTATGTTTTTACATGTTTTGGATCATCTATGTTGTATCACTAAGTGTTCAATTGTGTGATCATAGTCAAATTCTATCACTATTCACATCGGCTCCATTGATCCCACACTTAGCCAAATTTCGGAGTCCCCCTAGCAACCTAGCCTCATCCAGCTTTCTTGAACTACACACTTTGCACTGCAACCTTCAATATTTTTCCCTTACCTACTAGAACTATGCAATTCGAAAAAAGCCTAGCCTCCCTTAGCATCCAAAACTATTTGGTTGTTACCTCCACTATCCTTCCCTCAACTGGAACCCAGTATCTCAAAAAACTATGCAATTTTGTCCTTCAGGCATCTCAGCTATCTAGTATGTCTTGCATCCTAAAACTGTGCAGATGTGTCCTCCAAGGGCCTCATCCCACAATAGTCACTACCTGTTGAAACTACACAAATTTGTCTCTTAGTAGCCACGAAGAAGGATGACATGATCTCAAGGAGATGAGGAGAAAGATAAGGAGACCAAGGAACCTAGGGTATGATAGACGATCATGACTACATGAAGACTCTATATGATGCATAAACCTTTGTGGGGTAGGTATGAAAAAAAAAGCACATATTTTGAAATACACCTCTTAGTGTAGCACGAAGGACTGCTTATCATTGCCATATCATTATGTCTTCATTGACATGCATGGTTGCAAGCACTGAAAGTCATTCCATGTGTTTCCACTAAGTGTCTTGCCCTCTTTCCCTTACTGGATCAATTGTCATCTTTTGGCATGTTTCCTTGTTATGTCATGTTCATGAGCCTTTCTGGTGACCTTGAAGGTTGGTCTTTATGTATACAAGTTTTTCTAGTCATGTAAACACTTGTCGCACTCATACACAAAGTTTTAAGCAATGTCTCACAAGTGTTGTCATGGTTGTCCTAAAGTCTACATGAAGTTTCATGCTTCTCTCTTT
>APFE031710897.1:15893-31235 GCA_000404065.3 Pinus taeda
ATACATGCCGAAGCATCCAATACCATGGACCGAAAACCATCGCGTCCAAAACCATGGACCGAAAACCATAGGTAGGTTCGCCCAACCTAATATAGGTTCCAAATTTTTTTTTCTCAGGGCGCTGCCCCAGACCCCGTAGAGGGGGGCTACCCTCCCCCCTCAAACCCCCTGTGACCCCCCCGCTGCGTAATCGGCGCAACGAAGGGGGGGCTCCACCCCCCCTCTAACCCCCCAGTTCACTATGTAGGTTAGTCGTGGAAAGAATAAAACATAACCCAACATCACTATCATGGCACCCCCATAGGGGGGTGGGGGCTTGAAATGACCATTCCTTCAAAATGGTAGTTGCAAGTCATCCACAACAGCAACCAATCAGGCGAACGAATGGAACCACCAATGCCCAGAAAATAAGAGCAAGGGTATCGAATCCCAATCGCATGTCGTGAGCTCCAGTAAGCATACCATTAGAGATCATGGTAAACAAGCCTTTATAACCACAACAACGACCACGACTACAGGTTAGTCACCAATAACTACAGGATCTTGACATGCACAAACTATCAAACTACCTCTACTATAGATTCCTCCTCAGAAAATAGGAGAAACATTGGATCATATGAAATAACACACACTTATATATAAATTATTGGGATCTCGACCATTAGAAAAGATCTCGATAAACTACATAAGGAAGAAATGTGTTATAAAAGGAGTTGTTGAATTAAAATTAGGATAATGTGGCTTATTTACAATCATATTCAATAATGTTCAAGATTGAGATGCCATATTTCAAGGAGGACCTTATTTCCTGAATGCAATAGGGCTTTACATGAAACCCTCAGTACCCCACTTTGAATCGGAAAAGGATGTAACACCCTTCGAGGTAAATGTGCATATAAACAACATAATAGGAACAAAAATACAATAAACATATCAGCCATCAAAATCCATATATATATATTAGTACATTTTCACATGAAAATCAAGGGAATGAATTTTTCATTAATAAATGCAATGAACCAACCGATGATGGGACTACCACATTCCACCCAACCATAGATTGGCTGAACCAAGTCTCTCTTCAGCCAATCACCCCTATGCCATATTCCAAGCATGAATGTAGGACTCATAGAACACATCAAAAAATACCAATCAATGTGGATGCCACCAGAGTTCTCCACCTACACCGTGAGGCATTTGAGTGCCTCCTAGACTCTCAGGCTTTATAGTGCATCCGTAGTCTGATCCAGGGATCACTAGGCCCTACACCGAGATATAATCTCCAGACTTTACCATACATTCCATCCTGGAATCACTAGGCCCAACAGAGAGAAGATCCACCTCTTAGCTTTACCATATATCCCTCCATTCACCAGCAACGATTCCTAGGCCCACCGAGGCACACAATCTGTCTTTACCGCAACCCACAGTTCGGTTCAGGGGTTACTAGGCCATTGGCTTCATGCATCCTTAGTCCGGTTCAGGGACCACTACCACCATGTGTTTTTCAATTCGGAGATCCACCCCACTCAGCTTCGAATTCAATTCAGCCATCCCCCACAAAATGCATGAGAGAACCCATCTCCTCAAAGTTATCAAGAAATGGCAAGGCTAGGCTGAAAATATTGTCACACCTGGCAAGACCCATGCCATGGTAGAAAAGAAACACATGCAACCCCATGCATTTCAAATCTAACAAGGAAGATACACATGCAAGTTGGTACCTGCAATGAACCCTGTGTAGCTATTTGATCATGCATTTCCCTACTTGATCCTTGCTTCCTCTTACCTTCTTTTGCTTTTCTTGCTCCAATGCCAAAGATCTCCAAGAAAACTCTAAGTGTCCAAGAGTATGAGAGAGAGAGAGAATAATAAGAAAGCTCCAAAACTAAACTGACCAAGTCTTGCCCACTGATCCTCATAAGCCTTTTTATTAATGAGGCCTCTATTTTCTTCATTTTCCATTATTTTCCTTCAATTTCCTCCTCACATGCAACATGTGACCTTTCACCTTCCTTTTCTCCTAATTTCCGTTATTTTCATAAATAAATGTGCCAAATACCTTTTTTTCATCTTTAATGCCTTAGCCAATTTCCTTAGCCATAAACAACCAAATGAACATCCCTAAGGTGTCTTTCCCACCATTCAACTTGGAATACGTGTCTTGTCATCCGTGGCATTTATATATTTTTACATGGAATTTTCACAAGGGATATTGTAGAACCCTCCCCCTTGGGGGAACACCGTCCTTGGTGTTCATTGACACCTATAATCAACAAGACTACTGAAAACACAACAAACTGCCCATGGAGCTTTATAACACAACTCGTTACAATATTTACAATGAAAGACCTGCTTAGAAGAAAAAAATCATGACAACATACTGCACATTGGAACTTTATAACACAACTCAGTACAATATCTACAATAATCACATATACACATATACACATATACACATATGCACATTTTCTAAACCAACAAATAAAAGATATGATGCCTACATTCGCAACAAGGGAATCCAAAGGTTCACACCTCCACCCTCAAAGTAATACCAGGATCCACCTCCTACCCAGGAAGTCCAGAATCCACTGCAAATTCAAATTTGCATCCAATGTCTAACACTATAATCCTGCGCCACTTGTCCTCTCAAAGAATAGTTACCGACTCATTGTTCCAAGGCACACTTCCAATGTGCATCTAATTTCATATGGAAATGCTAATGACCAAAACAAATCCATCTATGACCTTCCCTTCTCTGCTACACAGTCCCTCGGGAATCCGGTTACCCCTTCCCTGTAGTCACTCACCTTCCAAGTTCCACTGGCACCCCCATCTCGGGCAGCCCATCCCTTGGCAAGGATTCCTCAAATTGGAATATACAAAAACCAAGGCATATATCTACCTCAACACATCATATCAGTCATAACATGCTCATGGAAATCAATGGACACTATTGGGTACCAGTGTCCCACAATGACCTTGCTCCTAAAGTTATTTACTAGCATACTACTGCATGTTTCAATTCCTTTGTTGTTGCTTCTACTTCTTGCAGTTGATTTCAACCACCCAACTGGGCATGTTCATGCTTCCTGTAGCAAGAACATAACTTCCATTAGATTCAAAATAAATTGAAATAACTTCAAATCATACCTCATTGGTAGTTAATCAATAAGGTACACTTGGAATCGTGTTCGCTTCCTGTCACAAGAAGTCAAACTAGAATCTTTGACCAAATCAACATGTATAAACATATCACATCAGGTTAGCTCAAAACACAACCATCATAGATCAAAATCATAAATCACATGTAACCATCATAAACCAGAATCATATATCCTAAACCAGAATCATAGATCATAAATCAAAATCATAGATCATAAACCAGAATCATAATTCACATGTAATCATCATATACCAGAATCATAAGTCACATGCATAATAAAACTGAAATACAATACCGATACATGTCCTTCATTGATACTTACTTCTATTCTTTCTGTACACACACCGGATCAGTTGCCACATTCAGTAAACACCCAGTGCCTTCTCCTCCACCAGGTGCACATATGCATAGTGTGCATCACACACATACAACCGCACCTGACACACAACACCATGTAATACATGCATCTACACCTGACGTACAACTCATACACCTACAACCAATGTACAACACAGTGCATCCATCTATACCTGATGTGCAATACCACCCAATACATGTACCTACACAAAGTACAACACAACGAGTACGCACACTGTAATACCACGACTACATGATGCACATACATAATACCACATGCCCATAACATAGCATGGATGACATGGACACAATACTATGCGTGCACCAGTACCATATGTACAACATGTACACAATACCACCTGTACACTGCACCACCTGCACAACATGTGCACAACATCACATGTACATGGTGCCACCTACACAATGTGTACACAACGCCACATGTACACTACACCACTGTACAATGTGTACACAATACCACATGTACATAGTACCACACGCACAATGTGTACGCAGGACCATATGTACACAGCATCACATGCACAACATGTACACAACACCGCATGCTCAAAGAACCTTATGTACAAAATGTACATGGCACCAGATGCTCACAACACCACTTGTACAATCAAGCACACAACACCATATGTACATATCACCATATGTATAACATGCACGCAACACCATGTGTACATAGCATTGCATATCTAACATGTACATAGCATCATCCGTACACAACACTGAATATCCAACATGCACAAAGCACCATATGCATGCACACCGCATATAAATCATGAAGACAGTACAATATATATACAAGGCCCCATATGCAATATTCGCACAACCTTATTTGTACCATCTTGTACATAACATTGCATAAATAACATGTACACATGCTATGTATACACAACACCACAAGTGCACACATCATAGATGCAACATGTACAACATATACAACATATGCACAACAATAGTACCACACATCCAAAACCACATTGTCCTTACCAGTGTCTTATTCATGCTTATCCTAGCATGCCATAGACCATACTACTTTCACTTTGATGTATCCTTCAACATTACCTATCATAACATAAACATAGGCATAATACAAGTATACTATACCAAATCATATCCACATGATACTAACCTCGTATATTTGCTGTGACTACTCTTCCCAATTGATTCCTCGTAAGACCACGAACCTCTTCATGCCATTCACTTGCATAAACAATTATTCCTCCATAAGAATGATCCTTGACAACTGTATCAGACAGTGACATAGATACATAGATACATACATATATAATCATTAGCATAAAAAAATAATCATCCTGTTAGACAACAACATACATACATACATACATGTATACATATATAAACATCAACATAGTCATGATCACCACATAATTACCAGATATCATAAGTTCAAGGTTAAGAGAACTTCCTTTATTCATGAAACACAATTAAAATATTGAGAACAATAGTTCCCAACATAGCTAAGGCATATGACGCCTCAAATCCATTTACTTTACCTTTTCCTGTTACCTTTCTCATGACTATACTACCACCGTCCATTTACCACAATGGACCCAGCCAGTCCAACCGACTGTCATAGTCTTACCTTCTGTTGTGCTTACTCATGCACCAAGCTTCATCCAAGCCTTACATCACCTATCGAGTACCACACATCTCTCCCCGAGCTCCATTAACTTTTTCCTAACCAATTCCCAAGGCTCGAAGCAATAAAAGAGAAGACAAGAAAAAAAAACCAAGAAGAAGACCACGAAAACCCATAACGATATTACACTACAACAAAGTGGCAAGGCCTTGCACCAGACATAAACAAAACCATAAATCAAGCTCAAAAGACCAAAAGCACAAGACTGACACCACGACTCAATCCCCATGGTTCCCAAGGAAAGTTCAACCCGAGCCATCTTCAATATTTCATGGAAACCTTTCTTTTTGTGCCAAGCATGTTGCTTGCAACTAAACACATTCATGCCATCCCTCAAG
This sequence comes from Pinus taeda, assembly GCA_000404065.3. NCBI lineage: Eukaryota > Viridiplantae > Streptophyta > Pinopsida > Pinales > Pinaceae > Pinus > Pinus taeda. The sequence continues at coordinate 21,433 of APFE031710897.1, forward strand.
GGACTCCAATCCTTTAACAAATCCACCTGTAACTGAAGAGTATCTAATATACCTGTCAAGTACATGTTCATGAATATAACATGTATTCTCATAATATCAGACTAGATTAAGGTTAAGAAGACTTCCTGTAGGCAAAGCACTAATTTGTTTGGAATTAGGGTTTTTCCAAACATAGCCAAAGGAATTCTTATCCAATTCCTTTCTTTTACCTTTTTACCTTGTTGGAATCAAGGCTTACTATATGTTGTCACACCACCCAACTGTTAGTTATATAAACACATCAACTATTACCTTGTCATGCTAATACCAAGCATGTTACCCTGCAATTGGTCACACATGTCAACCACATGTTCCAAATATCAAGACAATCATATCTATCAAATTGAAATCAACCATTACCAAGACTAACAATCATGTCATAATGCATAGTCAACTCATAGTCATCAGTCATAATACTACAACTATCAACTACATTCAAGTACATATCAACTGTCTCAACACATACATGTTAGTACAATCATCTTAAAAAAAAATCGTTTGAACACATACTCATATTAAGCAATTCATCAATCATTCAACCACTTGCAAACATACCATGTTAGATAAATCAATTAGACAACATAATAGGCACCAAACACTCAAATATTAAATAGATGACATAATCAACTATGAAACACCATGTATGATACGTAAGCAAACTCATACCTTAATGTACCTCAGGGGAGGCTATCTTGTCTGCGTAATCAATCTAGTTAGCGAGATATAACTTTACAACATGTCAACATAAATCATGATATCCATAACAATAACTAACTAACATGTTCATATTACAAGCTCATAAGCATTTGTCGTTCATGCAAAATAATCACATATGTATGATCAGTCTAGATTAGTACGACACCATATCACAAATATGTCAGCTCATACCTAAGTATCACAACCATAACATTCTGCATAGGTCAAACTAGGTTAACACAATACATATAACATCAAGATCTTCAATGCAATGAACATAACCATCACACATATAACCAATCCAAATTACGACATCAAGATCTCAATGAAATAACTCTAATCATCAAGTTAATAGAACATAACAACAACAAGTTAGTCTATCATGTTCATCAATGACATATAACACAACAATAGCAATGCATACAACTATAGGTTACTATCATTCTTGACTATCTGACACATGTGCATATTACTACACTGATCAACTAACATCTATCATGAATGCAACCATAACATCAAAAAGCATGTACATAAACCTAATGCATATAAAAATCCTTAACCTACATACCTGCATGCCGAACATACAATACATGTATGATGATTTGCTCTTACCCCAAAGTCCAATGCTGCATCCTCATTATGATGATCTGCGTCTCCTACTCTATCTCAGCCAACACATTAGCATCATAACAACCAATAGCATCACGATGACCTAAGTTGCATACAATGACTTCACAAGGCATGTTTGACCTACTATACATGCATAATCATAACCGAGACCATATACACATAAAAACTGCATATAGACATATAAAACATGAGTGCAAAACCATACTGTTATGAAACTAGCTCACAAAAAGATAGAAAAGAGAGATCAACACCTCCAAAATAAGCCTCTTCAAGAGGGAAACCTCCTTTAAATTACACAAATGAACAATTCTTGGATGATACAAATGAAAAAACCTCCTTTCTATATATAGGAGTCTAAGGGGTCATAATATAATTAGAGTCGACATAACAATAATAATGTAAGGGCACAATAATAACAATAGTGGGCTTCTATGGGGCACAATAATAACAATATGGGGATTACATGGGCACATCAATATAATAAGCGGGTAGCACTAATAGCAATAAGGGGTTACACTAGTAGTATAGGGACCTAACATGCCCCTCTCCTTCAAAAAGTGTTGTCCTCAATGCTTGAGTAGTTCTTGATGCTTTTGTATAAAATTCTTGTCCTCCCATGTGGATTCTTCAGCCGGTAAGTTCTTCCACTTGATGAGATATTCTGAAATTGATCGATTTCGTAGCTTTCAGGTTCTTATTGCCGTGACTGCTTCAGGTTCCAATATGATATTTCCTTCCTTGTCAAGTTTTGGAAATATTGTTTGAATTGAGATCTTCTCACCTATAACCTTCTTTAAGCATGAAACATGGAAAACTGGGTGCACTCGAGAAGATGCAGGAAGCTCCAACTGGTATTCCATAGTACCAATCTTTTGTAACACCTTGTACAAACCATAATACTTTGGTGATAATTTATTATCCTTCTTAGCTTGCTTGAGGGAAATTTGTTTGTATCGTTGTAGTCGTAGAAATATCCAGTCACCTACATCAAAAATTCTTTCACTACGATATTGATCTGCCTATTGTTTCATTCAATTCTGCACCAAAGTGAGGTTATCCTTTAAAAGTTGGAGAACTTGTTGTTGATGCTCGATGTGATATTTAATTCCTTGGACCTTTTTATTCTTGATATGTCCTTCTATCTTGAGAGTTTGAGGAGTGGTAATTCCTGCCAATGCATTACAAGATATGGTCATATTCATTTCTTCTTTCACTGGGGTTGGTTCCTGGTGAGTATCCTTTTCTTTTGACATTTCTTGATCCTTTTCTTCCTGATATTTCACTGCTTGAACCTTCTTCTTCTTGATATGTCCTTCTATCTTGAGAGTTTGAGGAGTGGTAATTCCTACCAATGCAGTACAATATATGGTCAAATTCATTTCTTCTTTCTCTAGGGTTGGTTCCCAGTGTGTATCCTCTTCTTTTGACATTTCTTGATCCTTTTCTTCCTCCTCTTCACAATCTATGTAAAATAATTTCTTCTCAACACACTTATGTCCATTAATGTATTTGCTATCACAATTATAACAAAGCCATTTTTCTCTTTTTTCTTCCAATTGTTGTGGTGTCAACCTTGTAGGTTGTGGAAGGTTGGAAGCAAATTTTTTCCATATTTATAGTTGTGAATGGTAAGATTCCTTGTTTCCATAATTCTGCTTTCAATTTTTCTTGCCAACCCGAATGCCTTCTCCAACGAATCAAGGTCCCAAAGATGAATCTCATGTTGAATGTTATCGTTTAAAGTCCCTATGAAGACATCAATGCTTTGCTTCTCTAGAATATCATTTATCCTTATATTCAATTTTTGGAAGTCCTCAATGTGTTCTTCCATTGAACCCTTTTGTTTGAGATTTATCAATTGTCTAAAGAAGGTGTTTCTCTTTGTATCCTCATAATGTGCTATTATTTCCTCTGTGAAAATTGACCACCTGACAAGTGGTTTACGAGAACAAAGCCCTCCATACCATAAAAAGTGATTTGGTTCTAAATATAAAGTTGCAATACATACTTTTTGTAATAGTTGCACCTCATGTAGATAAAAATATTGCTCCATCTGTAATATCCAATTTACTAGATCATTGCCATCAAACTTCCTCATATCATCTTTTCTTGATTTTAGGATCTCGATCTTGAAACGACTGTAAATCTGTAATTTCAGATCTCCAAGTTTTGAAATTATGACCTGTGGTAGCCCTTTGCATCCTCTTTCCAATGCCACCAGTCTGATCAAAATTGGATTCTCCAAGAAAGAGTTATGCACAATCTCCTAAGATGACCTGATTATATACCTTTTCAGAAGAGCAAACTTAGACGAGGCGCCATGTGTCACTGTTTCAACCTTCGGATCTGAAAAAGATATACATAAAATTAAAATTTGTCCTCTTTCTATAAATTTTTATGAAATTTCAATCTGATGCTCAGAGAGATAGTTATGACGATTTTCCCCAAGTCACCTGTTTGGGATGTAATTCAGGAGCCTACAGAAACCCTAAATGTCTTGGATTATATCTCCGGAAATTTAGCGAAACAAGATCTGAAATTCAGACCCAAGGTTTAGAATGATTTCCTCTCAAATAAGTTTTTTGTTTATCTTTTGAAATTTTTCAGAAAAACCGTTATAGAGAAAATTCCACGAAGACTTGTTTGGAGCAGCGAAACCCTAGAATCCAAATCTCTAATACCAAATGTTATGAAACCAGCTCACAAAAAGATAGAAAAGAGAGATCAACGCCTTCAAGAAAAGCCTCTTCATGGGGGAAACCTCCTTTACATTACACAAATTAAAAATTCTTGGATGATACAAATGACACGACCTCCTTTCTATATATAGGAGTCTAAGGGGTCGTAATATAATCAGAGCCGACATAACAATAATAATGTAAGGGCACAATAATAACAATAGTGGGCTTCTATGGGGCATAATAATAACAATACGGGGACTACATGGGCACAACAATATAATAAGCGGGTTGCAATAATAACAATAAGGGGTTACATTAGTAGTATAGGGACCTAACACATACACACACCATTCTAGCTAGAGTCCAATCATCAATGCATGACCATATTCACTACACAAACCATGACCTCATGCATGACAAAAACCATTACTCCGTTGTTCACATTGCCACATGCAACCAACAATATGCATAAGCAATTCCAAACCAACTACCAATACGCATAACCACATGTAGTCAAACATAAGCAGTTAATTCTTGTAATCAACATACAAGACTGATACATGTAATCAAAATATTCAAAAATGTAACCTAACATACAAAGATGTAAGTAGGTATCATGAAATCAACATGTAAGTAACATATAACTCATACACAGTCAGTCACATGTTCCAAAAATCATGACATAGTGTCTATTAATTTGAAATCAGATTTCACCAATACTAACAACCATGTCATAGTTAGAAATCAACTCACAATCATAGTCATAATACTAAAACTAGCACCCACTTGCACGCAAGTTCATATCAGTGATCTAAACACATATTGTGTTAGTACAATTGTATTAAAACAGGAGCATTCCTTCATACAATTTTATAAGAACAAACACATATCACACATTTAATAAAAAATTCAAACAACCTATAAGGATACCCCCTTACTATCCATGGTCCACACTAAGGTAGAAGGAGGAAGCTACTATAATGGCCCGATCTCCAATGTCCAATTATGGAAATGGGATCTCCAAAGCTCTACTAAATTTAACCACACTTGAAAATAAATTGATTTTTATTTCTCATACATTTTGTATGAGATTAAGTCAAAACATTGCACTTATTCCACTTGTAACATAATGTCTAAAAGCATGCCACTTTTCCATTTCCTTACATGCAACTTTTCAAATTCCTTGCATGCAACCTTTCAAATTCCCTACATGCAAATCTTCAAATTATTTGCATGCAAATAGGCATAGATAAGATACATCCATATTATCATACTACAATATTATCCCATCCAAAAAAAATAACATTTTCTTCAAACAATTACCATACTATTACATTTGCATGTAAGCATTTCTTCAAACACTTTACATGCAAACTAATATAGCAAACTATTTGCATATAGGTAAGCATATATCAACTAAAGCAATACTATTACACATCAATGCTATCCCCAACCACAAACAACATACTCATTGGGGCATTTTATCAAACAGTTTGTATGCAATTAATAATTGAATCATTTAAGCATTTCATCAAACACTTTGCATGCAAACTAATATAGTGGATGATTCAATGCATATATCCTAAACTGTAGTAGTACAAGTTATGGAAACTGAACCATATGATCAGTGATATTTTACCTCACTATGGTTCAAGTTTCAACTTCTGTGATTTCATAGATGAAAAGCTATAACAAAATACCAACACAATCCTATTTGGTGCACAATTCTAGGAGTATCTAGAAAGCTCGACTTTCACTAGTCATATCTCCTAAAATATAGTGAATAAATGTCTGAAATGTTTATCAAAATATCAATGTGATGTCCCCTCATTGTGGAAAAAATTTCATCTCTTGAGAGTGCCTAAAAGAAAATTTATAACAAAAATGTCAGCGTGACCTATTTAAAGGTGCATTTAGGAAGGTCATCTTCCTTAGATCATAATTCCTAAAGTATCGTGAACCAATATATGAAATTTTTACTACATTATCAGTGGGATTTACCTTTAGTATGGAATATTTTCAACATCTAATATGCCACAGAAGAAAATTTATAATAGATATGACAGAAAGGTCTAAAATTTAACCTTTGTTCTTCATTTCACCTATGATAGAGTCCATCCAGTCCAAGTGTTTAAACCATGCTCTGATACCACTCTGTAACACCCTCTGAGGTAAATGTGCATATAAATAGCATAATAAGAACAAAAATACAATAAACATATTAGCCATCAAAACCCATATATATATCAGTACATTTGCACATGAAAATAAAGGGAATGAATTTTTCATTAATAAATGCAATGAACCAACCGGTGATGGGACTACCACATTCCACCCAACCATAGATTGGCTGAGCCAAGTATCTCTTCAACCAATCACCCTCGTGCCATATTCCAAGCATGAATGTGGGACTTATAGAACACATCAAAAAACACCAATCAATGTGGATGCCACCGGACTTCTCTACCTACACCGTGAGGAATTTGAATGCCTCCTAGTCTCTGAAGCTTTACAGTGCATCCACAGTTTGATCTAGGGATCACTAGGCCCTACACCGAGACATAATCTCTAGGATTTACCGTGCATTCCATCCCAGAATCACTAGGCCCAATGGAGAGAAGATCCACCTCTTGGATTTACTGTATATCCCGCCATTCACCGACAAGGATTCCTAGGCCCACTAAGGCACACAATATGGATTTACTGCAACCCATAGTCCAGTTCAAGTGTTACTAGGCCAGTGGCTTCGTGCATCCTAATCCCGGTTCACGGACCACTACCACCATGTGTTTGTCAATTCGGAGATCCACCCCATTCAGCTTTGAATTCAATTCGGCCATCCCCCATAAAAGGCATGAGAGAGCCCATCTCATCAAAACTATCAGGAAATGGCAAGGCTAGGCTGAAAATATTGTCACACCTGGCAAGACCCATGCCATGGTAGAAAAGGAACACATGCAATCCCATGCATTCCAAATCTAGCAAGGAAAATACACATGCAAGTTGATACCTACAATGAACCTTGTTGTAGCTGCTTGATCTTGCCTTTCCCTGCTTGATCCTTGCTTCCTCTTGCCTTCTTTTCTTTTCTTGCTCCAATGCCAAAGTGCTCCAAGAAAAATCTAAGTGTCCAAGACTATGAGAGAGAGAGAGAGAATAATGAGAGATCTCCAAAATTGAACTAACCAAGTCTTTCCCACTAATCCTCATAAGTATTTTTATTAATGAGGCCTCCATTTCCTTCATTTTCCATTATTTTCCTTCAATTTCCTCCTCACATGCAACATGTGACCTTTCACCTTCATTTTCTCCTAATTTCCATTATTTTCATAAATAAATGTGCCAAAATACCTTTTTTTCCTCTTTAATGCCTTAGCCATTTCCTTTGACAATTTCCTTAGCCATAAACAACCAAATGAACACCCCCTAAGGTGTCTTGCTCACCATTTAGCTTGGAATACGTTTCCCATCATCCGTGGTATTTATATATTTTTACATGGAATTTTCACAAAGGCTATTACAAAGGTAGATTTCACCTTCCTCCCAATCTAGATGCAACTCTACTCACTTCTTCAAGAGTTTTGGGATCTGCAAATTCTGACTCAAATTGACAACAAACTGTGAAGCTTCATAATGATCTCTGACATCGTGAAGCAAGGAAGTGTTGATGCCTCTAAAATCCTAGCACCAACATTGGGGATAACCACCCGGTTTGGACCTTAGTACAACTCCTTTTTCGTTTGGTTTGGTGGCTCTGGCTGGATATTACGGGACCAGTTTCCCATATAATGGATGGTTTGATAGATGATTGGTTGATAATGTATAATAAGGATGATAAGTTGATCCAGGTGGATGTTGGTGGCCACCCACCTATCCCATTTGGACCCCCACAATTGTCTCTTTCAGCTTTTTCAGTTTCCTTAATTATAGCACAACTTACTATTTTTAGCAGTTTTTCGGGTCCTGAACTTCCGGAGCCGATTTGAGGCCCTAAACGACGTTTTTTTGGGGAATCCGGGGGCAACATGGGTCCATGGAATGGACCAACGTTGCCCGTTCCAACAATGATAGTGCTCGAATAGATCTTTCTAATGAGCTATTGTACGCGTCAAACGGAGATCATATGCTAAAGTTACGACCCCGGGAAGTTGATGTACCAACTTACCCCCAAAACGGGGCCCACAATTTGGCGTTTCATCTTCTAGGGGTAGGTTTTGGAATGTGAAGGGTTTTCCATTGTTTCTCAACAATAAATAGGCCTTTGAGCCTCATTGTAATACAGTTCGGAACAGAGACATGTAGCCGCACATCTCTTCTCAGAGATAAGCTACCATCGTCCTAGCTGGTTTATTTCCAATTCTGGTTGCAAGCATATTTCGGTAATTTCCATTAATGAAATGAAGTGTTATTTCCGCTGCATCTCTTTATTTATGGTTATCGCATCTCTGTATTTATGGTTATCTCTGTAATCTATTGCGTTCCTATTTAAATCCGGATCAGTGGTATCAGAGCGGTCTGCTTTTTCTCGGTTTTCTTTGCATGTCCCCGACGAGGTCAGGATATAAGGAGTTAGGGCTTGAACTGGTCGAACCTTTGCAAGACCAGCCTCGAAAATCCCGACGGCCTCTAATGGCGGATGAGAAGAAAGACGAGGGAGCAGGAGATCCTTTCAAAATCTTGCTCGAAGAAGCCCTCGAGCGGCAACGGAACGCGATGATGGACAGTTTTTCGGAGATCCTTCAGCGGCTACCTATAGGTGACGCATCGGCTTCCAGCAGCGACTCTGGAAACGCCACGCCCTTTAAGGTACAAGTTAATTTTGAAATCCCCATCTTCGAGGGTAAAATAGACGCAGATGCCGTAGATAAATGGTTAAATCTGCTAGATGGGTATTTCTCTGTTCATGAATTTTCAAGTCGGGAAAAGATTGTTTTTGCTCTTCTCAAAGCAGCCCCACACGTCAAGGACTGGTGGGAAACCTACTGCGAGCAGAAGGATGAAAGCACAGGCTCACTATTTTCAGCCGCACCTATTTGGGATTCATTCCGAGATGCCATCAAGGAGCAGTATTACCCTGTCAAAAGCTATGAGGACAAATACATCAAATGGACCACACTGCGGCAAGGACGAGACCAAGATGTACCGGAGTTCACAAACATTTTTCATACCCTTCGCACACAGTTGGGTATCAAAGATTCTTAGCTGCGTCTGGTACTCAAATACCGCGGTTTCCTGCACAGATACATCCAGGAAGAGATGGAGTTCTTAAACATCTCTTCACTCGGCACAACATACTGATATGCTGTCAAAATCGAGCAAAAGTTCAAACAGAAGAAGCAAGACTTTGGATCTGCAAATCCGAAGCCCAAAGGACAAAGCCAAGGCGGGGTGACCCAAGGCAACCCGTCGAAGCCACAATAAAAGAACAACACCACGAAGCTGAAGAAGGACACAGGAAAGTGGTGTGAGTTCCACAAGAGTCCCACTCATAACACTAGTGAGTGTCGGACCAAGTAGTCATTGGTGGCTGAGTTGAAGGCTTCCGAATCAGAGGCATGTTCAGACCCTAAGCCAGAACCCGACAAGGCGAATGGTAAAGGGAAGCAGATCATTGATACGGATCCCAGTGCCACTATCGCCACTGCCAAGATCCAGAAGAATGAGCCCGAAGAGCCAGAGGAGGGGGAATGTCTTTTCCACTCACAGATGTGGGTGAAGGGTTCGCCGCTGCAATTCATTGTCGACAGTGGCAGCCAA
>APFE031710897.1:31245-72804 GCA_000404065.3 Pinus taeda
GAGGAGGGGGAATGTCTTTTCCACTCACAGATGTGGGTGAAGGGTTCGCCGCTGCAATTCATTGTCGACAGTGGCAGCCAAAAGAACCTTATTTCAGCAGAGGTCGTGAAGCGGTTGGGTCTACCGACTACACCACACCCATAGCTGTACAGTATTGGGTGGCTTCATGAAGGACGAGATCTCAAAGTTCACCAGCAGTGCCGCCTTCCCTACAGCATCAAACCATTCACAGATGAGGTATTATGTGATGTTACACCTCTGGATGTTTGTGATGTATTATTGGGCCAGCCATACTTGTGGAGACAACATGCTGTGTATGAGTCAAGGCCTCGTGCTGTCATTATTTCTTTGAATAATTCATTATACAGGATACCGGAGGTAGCCCCACCTACCGCCACATCTTTGATCACTGCTAAGAAAGGTAGCAAGCTCACATCACAGACCAGGAAATTCATTTGTATGGTGCGCTCCCAAAGTAAGGGGAAGATCGTTGCTACATCCATTACCCCCGCAAAGGGTTCCTCCACGCCGCAGCAGCAGCAATAGAGGGATACAGTCATGGCAGAACACATGAACAACTTCTCCTCACCCACAGGGGTACCACACAAGTTTCAGGTGGGCAACAAAGTCTGGTTGCATCGACAGAAAGAACGCCTTACCAGAACCCATCAGAAGCTCAGACCACTCCAACATGGTCCTTACAGCAGTACCAACATTGTGGGGAACAATGCTTTGGAGCACAACATTCCTCCATTCTTTCACCTGCACCAAGTGTTCAATGTGGACCATCGTCGACCATGCTTCCCATCATTACTGGACACATCAGACAGTGCAGAACAAGTTCACGAGATGGAGGAACTCAACGCAATGGGGACCATTGCTTCCTAAGGGGGGAGGAATGATCCAGGTGGATGTTGGTGGCCACCCACCTATCCCATTTGGACCCCCACAATTGTCTCTTTCAGCTTTTTCAGTTTCCTTAATTATAGCACAACTTACTATTTTTAGCAGTTTTTCAGGTCCTGAACTTCCGGAGCTGTTTTGAGGCCCTAGACGACGTTTTTTTGGGAATCCGGGGGCAACATGGTCCATGGAATGGACCTATGTTGCCTGTTCCAACAATGATAGTGCTCGAATAGATATTTCTAATGAGCTATTGTACGCGTCAAACGGAGATCATATGCTAAAGTTACGACCCCGGGAAGTTGATGTACCAACTTACCCCCAAACGGGGCCCACAGTTTGGCGTTTCATCTCCTAGGGTTAGGTTTTGGAATGTTAAGGGTGTTTCATTGTTTCTCAACAATAAATAGGCCTTCGAGCCTCATTGTAACATAGTTCAGAGGCATGTAGCCATCACATCTCTTCTCAGAGATAAGCTACCATCGCCCTAGCTAGTTTATTTCCATTTCTGATTGTAAGCATGTTTCAGCATTTTCCATTAATGAAATGAAGTATTATTTCCACTGCATCTTTGTGTTTATGGTTATCTCTGTAATTTTTTGCGTTCCTGTTTAAATCCGGATCATACTAGGTTTTGACCACCTCTTCTTTCACTCAGAAACTCTTACCAGCTTCCTTCATCCCTTAGCAATTCTACCCACATCCTAAGTGGAATTGCCTTTGTGAGCTATAACAAAACCTCTGTAGTAACAAGTCTCCTTCTTGCTACACATGCCTCACTAAGTTTCACTCCTTTCAACACAATCTTTTGGCATCTCTCTAGTTCTTTCCTCTCGAACCAATTGAGCACTCCTTGCTCTAGGTTGCTGCAATCTTCTCACCTTCTTATGTCACTACTTGTGTGACAATATAAAGACCACAACCTCTCCAATATTCAAACCAAATTAAAACAAAAACATATCATCTCACCTTCAAGACCTCTACATGATCTTGTTCTACCATTCACCTGTACTTTGAATGGATTATTCTTTGTTTCTTTTGCATTTGCAAATTCTACTGCACTTTATCTTTGTGTGCCTACTATTTGTTAGATTAAAATCTAATCTCCTCTTTCCTACATACTCACCTTAAAACATAACTTTGTTCTACGTTTTCTCAACGAAATTTTCACACATAATTTCCTTATTTGCTTTGATACCAAAATGATGCAGCCTTAGCTACAAATACCCACATTATGCAATACAATTGCATGTCACACTATGTGTATCCCAGGAATTCCAAGATTCCATACTTAGGGAAACTTTCCATAACCCAAGGTTTATGTCCTTTAATTAAATGTTCAAATGGAAGATTTTGTTTTAACTATTCAAACTATAAACCTTTAATAAAAGCTTAAATTGACTCCGATTACCCATGAATATTGACCACACCCTTGGTCTTTAGAATTTGGTTAAACCCGGCTTAACCGATAATTCATTAATCCTGCTTTATTTCTATTATAACCCTCATATAATAGAAATACACATAAACCACACTTAATATTACCTTTCTGCATTTCCATGGACCTTTGCACATTTATCGATGCTCTCGTATGACATTCAACCTCCACCGTTGATTTAGCCCCTTAGATCAACAACTATCGCGTGATCTCCAACTTGAATCCATTCGCCCACCGAAACTCAAATAAACTTAACTCATGTTGATAAACACATCAGGTCCACTCTTCACGTTAAACTGTGCATGCCTTCGATCGTGATTACCATCCAATCCACTAACCAACAGATGGGCCAGATGATCGATATTCAACGAGGATTTAACCCAGCTGTATAAATCCTCATCGCATCTGATTTTTGGATTAAACTCCGTTCATTTTCCGATGTGATATCCATACAATCAACCTTTTAATGGGTGGTTGTGATCTATCCAGCCTTCAACTGGATTAGATCACAGTCTATTACTTTCTCATGTCCATTTTTCAAATCTCGCTTATGGTTTTGAGGCCGCACGAGAAATAACTTCCCGCCTACGAAAACCACTCCATCCTCTGGCTAACACGTAGCTTAATCCTTGCCCTTCATCTTCTTGAATCCATTCTACATGACATAATCCTGGCCATCTATCTCCATCACTCTCATTCGTTGATCCTCCATTTGACTTGATTGTTCAATGACTTTACTCTGACTCGATTAATCCTGTTCGTTGGTTTGATTGATCCAGCACATACTGTCATGGTCATTTCATTTATTCCTCCCTTCATTTACTTCATCTTTATGCCATTTCTCAGTGTTCTTCTGTGCTTTCGAGTTTATCTAGGGTGTCTAATCTTTGGTTGTTCCACAACGCAACTCCCTCCCAAGCTTAACTCTGTCTACTTTTAAACGTTGTCACTCGTGAGCTTCAACTTTGATCCTTAAAATTAGATTTAAATGATCCAACACTATCCTTCATCCTCACTTTTTCTTTGTGTTTTGCCCAAACTCCACTTGCATACATATACTATGCAGAATTACACTAGTTCACACACAATTCATAACTCAATTGATCAATACACACAACACAACTCAGGAATTAAATTCTTTGTATTGATAAATAAATAATTACATAAAGAGTCTCTCTCTCTCTCTCTAGCCTGATTTTCTAATCAGTGGCCTCTATTTTCCTACCTTCTCGTAGGCTTACAGTCCAACACTATTTCAACTCTAATTCACACTCTAATTAACTAACTAGCTAACTCTTTTTATGCCTTTTAGACTTACTTTTATACAAAAGGATTCTATAACCAATTCTTGGTTTAGATCCATAACCCTCTCAACAAAATCCTAAAATCTCTTCTTTATCCCTAAGGATCCTCTTTAATCCACAAATCATGAAAACAATTCCTAATCTAAGATTTACAGTTAATTCTAAAATCTCTCAATCCCTAAGTAGTCTTAACTAGCCTAAATCTCTCATGTTCTCCAACATTTGAGAACATTTACAATATGCATCACAATATGTAATTAATTCCTATTCTCATTAAAATCACTCAAAAACTTAATAATTACATTAATTCAACACTTAAGAAATCAACTTCCTTAAAACACAAGACCCCCTATGTCTAATAAAATACAATGATATTTCTGAGCCAAATGCTCCTGCATCAAAACAGTGGTTGTGGTGAGTAAATGTTTTAGTTGGTAAAAACTATTTTGACACTCAACTATACACTAGAAATTCATTCCCTTTTTCTATAGAGAATTAATGGGGTAGCCTACCCTTGAGAATCCTTCAATAAAGTATCAATAATTTCTAACTAACCCCATAAAATATCTAATATCGACCACATTTTTGGGGATAGGCTAGTCAATTATGGTCTTGATCTTTTCTGTATCTACTGGAATTCCTTCCTGAGTTATGACGTGACCCAGATATTTAATTTGATCCTTATAGATCTCAGACTTGCTATACTTCACGTGTAATTGATGTCCCCTTAATATTTGTAGAATAAGATCTAATGTTCCTTATGCTACTCTAGATGTTTCTTATGCTGCTCTAGATTTTTGAAGTACGTAAGAATGTCATCGATTAAAATTAGTACAAATTTATCAAGATACAAGTGGAATATACTATTCATAAGGTACATGAAGGTGGTTGTAGAGTTAGTGAGTCCAAAGAGAAGAATTATGAACTCATAGTGCCCATAACAAGTTTTGAAAGTTGTCTTGCGTATATCTTCCTTCTTTATTCTAACTTGGTGATACCGAGAATGTAAATCAATCTTTGAAAACAAAGTCACACCTTTTACCTGATCAAATAGATCATTGATTCTAGGTAGCGGGCATTTATTTGTAACAAATAATTTTTTCATGCATGGCCAAAAATAATATTTCTTCAGGGAAGTAAATAATATTTGTTATCTCAGTGAGGAACATATGGGCTCTTATGACATTAATCTAGAATTAACTATTTCAACTCCTGCTGATTTGGGACATAATGCCTTTATACATCAACACCTTGTGTTCACTTATTTCATAACCCAACCTTTTTTCATTGCTATCTTGTAACTCTACTTTTCACCATAAAGATTGGTACTTTGGTTTCCTTAGGCTAGCATTTTGAATTTATTTATGAAATTAGTCTTAATTGAGATGAATGAAATTTCATATAGAAAATGTAGTTTTCTTCTTAAGGAATCCACTCCCCATTCTCCTTTCTTTTAAGATGTTTAATGTCAAAGTTGAATTAAGTCAAAAAGCTAGTCCATCAATCTTGTCGCACATTTAACGTGGGTTGTTTAAAATAATTTGTTAAACTACTATGGTTTTTCATGAATGTAAATATATTTCCAAGTAGATAATGTCACAACATTTTAAGAGTGTGGACAACTGCTACTAATTCCAAATCATAAGAATAATATTTTTTTCACGTTCTTTTAATTTATGATGCTTATAGGTGACAACTCTTCCCTCTTGCATTAGAATGTCTCCCACTCCTTCCTTACTAGCATCTACTGAAACCACAAACTCCTTCTATGGATCAACAATTCTTAAAATGGGGGTTGTGGTGAGTAAATGTTTTAGCTAGTCAAAACTATTTTGGCACTCAGTTGTGCACCAAAAATTCCTTCCCTCTTTCTGTAAAGAAGTAATGGGGTAGGCTACCCTTGAGAATCCTTAAATAAAGCTTCGATAATATCTTTCTAACACCATAAAATATCTAATATCAACCATGTTTTTTGGGAGAGGCCAATTCATTATGGTATTGATCTTTTCTGGATCTAATTCAATTCCATCCTCAATTATGACTTGACCCAAATATTGTATTTGATCCTTATAGAACTCACAGATGCTATACTTCACATATAAATGACGTTCCCTTAATATTTGTAGAACAATCTCGAGATGTTTCTTATCACTCTAGAATTTTCGAGTAGATAAGAATGTCATCAATGAAAATCAATACAATTTTATCAAGATATACGTGGAATATACTATTCATAAGGCACATGAATGTTTCTAAAATGTTAGTGAATCCAAAGTGTAGAACTATGAACTCATAGTGCCCATAGCAAGTTCTAAAAGTTGTCATGCACATATATTCCTCCTTTATTCTAATTTGGTGATACCTAGAACATAAATAAATCTTTGAAAACACAGTAGCACCTTTTACCTAAACAAATAGATCATCAATTCTAAGCAAGGGGTATTTATTTTTAACAATTAACTTATTTAAATGCCTATAATAAATGTACAATCTTAAGGTACCATCTTTTTTCTTAGCGAACAGTATAAGAGTTCCCCACGACAACACATTGGGGCGAATATATTTTTATCTAACAACTTGTGTAGCTACAATTTTTAACTCTATTAATTTTGGTATAGTCATATGATATGGCACTCTAGAAACTGAAGCAACCCCTGGGATCAATACAATTGTAAATTATATGTCCCATTTAGGAGAAAATCCAGCGATTTCCTCACGGAAAACATCAACAAAGTCTTGCAAAATGGTCAATATTTCCAGTGTTGTTGTATTTTATTTATTATTAGTATTCTCCACGTGAAAAACATAAATCTGACATCCTTTTTTGAGGCATTTTTCCAATTGTGTGGTTGTGATAGGTATTAATTTCAAAGGTCTCTTAATTCCTTGGATTTCTTGCCTAACTCCTTCTTGGTTTATGAAACGTACAAATTTTTCTCTAAAGTTTATAAGAGACCATTGTTTCTTAAGTGAGTCCATCGCAATCAAAACATCATATTATCCTAAGGGTGATAAATTTAAATTTATTACTATTGGAAAATTTGTCAATATTACAGGGTAGCTATCCACCTTTTTTGTAACCCTTGTCTTAGATCCTGGGGCCAATTCAACCAAATATGGGTTTTTAAATTTTATTACTTGCAAATGACATTTTCTATAACTTTAGGACTTACATAACTTAGGATGGCTCTGAGGTTAATTAAAATAGACATAACTTGGTTAAATACCTTACGTTCAAAATCCAGCATGGTTGATTTCTATTTTTATTGGTGATATTCTATGGCCACGTTGATATTTTGTAGGCTCGTATCCATGTCTGCTATTCTAGATGCTTCTTGAATATGTGCTACTAAATTGGCTCGCTTCCCATAAGGACAATTTTTAACATAGTGGGGTCCTCCACATCACCATCACTATAGTGGGGGTTTCTATTCTTGATAAATTCATATTTATTATGTTGTTCAATAGGCTTTGTCTCACCTTGTAATTTGGATTCTTGCTGCAAAATACCAGAATGTTTATTTTTCTTATTTGTATATGGACCTTTGAAACTTGCAAATTTTACCCCTTTTATATTTTGCGAATGTTTTTGTGTATTTTCATCAACCCATTTTTTAGTATTTTCACCTTTCTCTTTCATCTGTTGATAACATATGTGGGCATTCTGAATATCCTCATCCATTGTTTTCGAGTTGTGAAATTATATCCGCTCCTTCATGTATGTCGACAGACTACTAATGAATCATTGTACTTTTTCTTTCTCCTCTCCAATGTAAGAAACGTACATTAGTAATAATTTAAGTTTGTGATAAACTCATCCATAGTAAGTTATCCCAGTTTAAGGTCATGAAAATCATTTTCCTTTCCATCATAAACTTATTTTGTTAAATATTTGTCTTTGAAATGTCCATCAAAGGTCTCCTGTGTTACTTGTCCTTGATTAATACTTTGTACTGTTTTAATATATTCCCACCATAAGGTGGCTTTTCCATGCAGTCAATAGATAACAAGTCGATCTTTCAAGTTTTTATCATATTCATAAATCTAGAAATATTTATTCATATTGGTTAGCCACGCTTCAACAACTTTTTCTTCCTCACAATCAAATATAGGGGAACTAAATTTCTTGAATTCTCCATGTAGTTCATTTTTCTATCTCTTATATCCTTTGTGATCCAATACATTGCCAATCTTCCTCATTATCTTCTTAGAAACCTTAAGACTTTGGGTTATCAACTCTGAGCCTATGTGCCCCAGCCCCATTCCCATGATCAGGGCTTAGGTTGGGAGTTCTATAATTTTATTGTTCATGCAAGCATGTCATGATCCTTTCCTATTTCTCCATCAGCCTTTCATTATCAACTCTTAGTCTTTCCATCTCATATTTCAATTGTTGGATTGTATGAAATAACAAAACATTTTTATTTTGAGTTTCTTCTCTTAACATGATCAAAATTTTTGGGTTTTAGTGAATGATTGTGGTCTTGCTCCCATCGATGGTCGGATGAGGGGTGTACTTCCACCTCCTCTCCTCATAATGCTTCCTCTCTGTATGCATGAACACATTTTATTATTCTATAAATCACCCAATGAGGCCACATTGTTGGAACGTAGCACTCATACCACCTGTAACATATCTTGGGATTTTTTTGGTTTACTATACAACATCATACATTGGCATATTGTTAGTAGTATATTTATTTAATATGATAATATTAAAACATCCATATTTTTTACCCTGGAACATAAAATACAAATCTATGGTTTATCAAAACATATTTACAAGGATGTTTAGTTGCTATAACCAACATGGACTTAGTTAACGTGCCATAGCAATTGATGGCACCGATTGGAAATTTCTCGAGACCTCTTTTTCATTCATGCCACTTGGCATCTTGGTTCCTTTCTAGAGATGTGGAAAAAATATATAATCAAGGTACCTAGTGTTTCATCGAAGGGTGGAGATGGTTTTGGGTGGTTTCCGAGTAACTAACCACCCAACCTTAGCATCCCACTGCTCCTTCCAACTTTTCTTCCCTATGTGTTTGGTCTTTGAAACTATTGTAAGGAAAAATATGCCAAAAACAACCCTTCAATGGATTTATAGCTTCCATGTATCAACTACCATCATGGCATTCTATGAGTTGTCTTTTTACCTTTCCTTTTAGTGTGTTCCCCCCCCATTTTACTCAGTTGATACATTTTTTTTTTGGTTCAAGTTGGGTGGGATTCCCTCACTCTAGAGGGCTAATTCTCAGTACCTACAACTTCAAGCCCCTACTAGGTGAGAAAAACCATCTTTGAAATGGTTTTCCTTTATTGTTCAATAGATTTTGAGCACTAATTCCTACTCGGACTGCCAGGGGACAAGATGGCTGGAAACGACAATGGTTTTCTGAGGTAAATATGCAACTTTCTTTTCCATATCCTTGAATTTTCTTAATCGTTTCTCTCCTCATGGAATATACTTACGGACTTGAATTTTATTGTGTGGTTGCAGGTAGTAAATCCTCCCAATTCCTCTTTACAACCCTATGCTCAACCTTTATCCAATGTTTTCTAAGTTCCTTCCTTACCATGACTCACTTGTGTCTAATTTGTTGGTTTTCTACACATTTTGAACCTTTCTCACACTCTGAGGGTTTCCAAACTGTGGCTGACATGATTTATATTCCTTAGTAACTAGGCTTTTATTCTTTCTTTTCCAAAATGCTTTCAAGATGTAGGTCCTAATTTTTTTAGTCGTGACCTCGACCCCTATCATGACTTCTTTCTGGGTTAAATATGGAATTACTGATTGATGAGCCCCGTAATTGGGTAACTTATTGGGCTCATTTTGCCTAGTTGTTCTTCGTCAATCCACAATTTTTCATAGTTTATGCATGTTTCTAGAGTATATTTATGTTAGTTGAATGAATGAGGATAGTCACTTGAGCAAGGAGGCTAGCACATTGTTAATGCAGAATTTTGGACGAATTTTGGACCAAGGCCAAGAAATTATGAGCCAGATGACAGCCGAGCATGAAGAAACAAGGGTGAGGATTCGTAGGAAGGGTGTCCCCTGCATTAAATGGGCCCTTTCCCGAAATCTCCACCCACAGCTCGGAGTTTAGCAGGCCACCGAAAAGGATTCCCAAGGGCAGCCAAGCAGTCTTGTGTAAAGTGGCTGATCACTGGTAGTTTGAGCAGCCGAGCCCCTTGAGTTAAGGAGGGCTATTGGAGACCCTTGTAGTGCATAAATAGGAAGGCTTCTAGCCTTCATAGGTTACTTTTTGGACTGTTGTTATTCTACACTAGAGTGCTGTTATTTTCTCAGCTCATTTTGTAGCTGTTGTTGTATAACTTTCTTGTGACATGGTTATTTTTGAGTAATGGAAAGCAACTTCATTTGGCATTAGTTTTGAGTTTTTCTTAGGAGCCTGTAGCTCTTGGGTTTGGTCCCAACCAAGTTCCAAGGCTTCCTTTGTGTATTTTTATTCGTTTTTTATGCCTTTGCAAAATAATTTCTGTTAAGTAGATTAGACTCTTGCTTGGTTAACTAGATCATAGTTGATGATTAAGAAGGCTTTTCATGTTCAGATTGGTTTGATAGGTTAATAACAGGGAATATTTTTAGAAAAAGGCCACCAAGCGCCTCAGATCTCACCTCTCCCTCAGTGGGATCATGAGTTGGGACCAAGGTGACCTTGTTGCCACCAAAAACACTGTCTTTGCTTCACCATGCAATTATTAGTGTTAGATTCTCATATGTCGAGGTTGATATCAGTTGTGGTTGCATGTTTAGGTTTATGATTGCTTAGTTGCATAATTATTTCACGTGATTTTGTTGCAAATAGACTCCTGTTCATTTTTCTTGCTGTTATCTAGGTCAGATTAGGTCAAAGTATTTAGGCCCCTCATTTTCCAAGTCTTTGTTTGTGCAGTTTGAAAAATAACTTGCAGAGCACCTGTAATACTTCTTTACCTGCCCATACTCCATCAATCCCATCTGATCCATCGTCCAACCCAGATTCTTGCCTTACGTTTTCCACATTCGCTCGCTTTTCCCTAAATTCCCTTATTTTTGTGCAACATTGCTCTATCCCTCCTTGAACAAATCCAACCATCCTCGCCACTCCTCAGCTCCATTCACCAAGCCCTAGACCTCCTCACACCCTTATCGCACCTCCATACCCACTCATTCACCTTTCTTCCTCCATCCATCTCCAAAATCCCCTTTCTAAACATCCTGTAGAAAATTACAGAACATCCTGTAGAAATTCTGGAACATCTTGTAGAACCCCTGTAGACTTCCTGTAGAAGCTCACGAAAGCAGTTTCTTGATAGCCAAACTCTGTGAAACTCTTTGGAAGGGTGCTAGGGACCCCTTAGGCCCTCTCCGAACCTTCCCGACCTCCTGCAAGCAATTCCTCTCGCCAATCCACCTCTGCACAGTCAAAAACAGTTAAATCACATGCATGATAATTCTGACAACTTATTCAAAAATACAAAAAGATGTTTTCTTCAGATTCTACCATAGAAGTAGCTTAGGCACATGCACTTTACCTTCCTAGAAGTCAATGGCATCTATTCCAGTAGCTTGCATCCTTTTTCTGGCATCAGTAGGATTAGCTGGTAAAATTAGGGTTTGCTAGGGTTTGCAGTTCCTGTCAGTTTTTCAGTTTCTTTCCGCAAGTAGATTACCTTCCTTCGAGTTAGCTTCCATCCATAGGTTAAAAAGCTTCTTCTCAGAGCTCATAGAAGTTGGCTTAAGCTCCTAGCGGACTTCTGCCAGCTGACCAAGTGACAGCTGTGGCAAGAGCTAGTACTTGTGCATACAGCACCGTCACTTCCAAGTTTGTTACGAACTACCAGGTTGATAAAAGTAAATAAGGGAGTCCCAGGAGTTGCAACATTATTACTACAATATTGGAGCCCACCAATCTTTTTGGTGCCATTGCTGGGGAAGTGTCAGAGTATTTGTGATTGCTGCTTTTCTTCTATTTTCTACTACAACCTTTTGCTAAGTAGTTTATTTCATTTCCATTCTGCAATTTCATTTCTGCAAAAGTAGATTAGACATTTCCTGCTTTCATTTCATTTCATTTCAGCAAGCGTAGATTGGATATTTCCTGCTTTCGTAGATTAGCATTTAAATTCTGCAAGCGTAGATTAGCATTTCAATTCTGCAAGCATAGATTAGCATTCCAATTCCGCAATTTCAATTTTGCAAGCGTGGCCTAGCATTTCATTCCTACAATTTCATTTCAGAAAAATAGATTAGTCCTTTACTGCTTTCATTTCAATTCCGCATTTTCATTTCAGCAAGATAGATTTTAGTTAGTTGTAATTCAATCTCTTTCATTTTTGCAGGTACAAGCAGAAAGAAAAAAAAAACAAAAAGCAACCAAAAATCTTTCATTTCATGCCTCGTAGGAACAGAGACAATACCAGAAAATTCTTACCCAACACCCCCACTACATCATTGAGTCACCCTTCTCTCTTCTTTGGTGGCCGTGATCCAGAAAAACCTATAGGTGAACCTCTTGAGATATACGAAGATCCTATAGCAGAAGAAGAGCAAGAGAACATCCCTCTTGAGACCATGGATGAACACAGAAATGGTATAGGAGATAACGAGAGAATAGAAGGTTCCTTTCCCATCTGAGAGACCAATGGGGACATGAAAATGAAGAACATAAGTCCCTCAGCCTTACCTCACTTCCATGGGTTGACCACTGAAGCCCATGATACCTTCCTGTTTGAGTTTGCTGTCCTTTGTTGAACTTATGACTATGCCGAGGACAAGAAAAAGTTGAAACTCTTTCCTTCTACCCTAAAGGATGCAGCACTACGCTGGTTCATGGGGTTACCTAGAAATAGTATCACCACTTGGGCTCAGATGTAGCAAGCCTTTAACAACAAATACCGGGACTACTGTAGGTCAAAAGAAACAAAGGGAGAGATCTTTCGGATGACCATGGGAAATGATGAGTCTTTAGAAGACTACGAGGAAAGGTTCCAACTTAGTTATAAACAAGCCAGATGCACACTTGACCCTGAATCTCTGAAGCTGGTTCTACTCCGAGGAGTCCTTGAAGACCTTCTAGATACCCTTCATTTGCTAGCTGGAGGAGACATCTACCAACTACTTTATGAGGACATAAAGACTGTGTTTAGAAACCATTCTAGGGCAGCCCAGAAAAGAGGTAGGGAGAATCCACTTTTAGCTAGTACCACCTTCTCCAAGCATGAGTTTGCTAATCAGATGGAAAACCTCAAAAGTGAGATGAGACAGACCATTGCCATGCAACTTGATACTTTCTGAATCCAATAAAAGAAAGAGGAAGCCGAGAGGGCTTTGGCCATTTTCTGTGCCATATGTACGAGGAAGCACCCCAAGAACGAGTGTCCATTGCACTCAGTAGAGGTATGTTTCATTTGTGAGGAAGACCACCCCACAAACCAATGCCCAACCTTGCCTAGATTTAAAGCCATGTACCAGGGACTGAGGCAACCACTGAACCTCTCTACTTCCTCAACCAAAGGAGGCCGCATGGGCCCAGACCTTACTAGCAGGGGATGCAAGGGACATCCCAAGCTTACTATAGCCCCAACCAATCAACTCAAATACCTTCTTGGGGTCCCCCTGCTCATCCTTCATGGTCTGCACCTCCTTTGTGGTCTTATCCATCTCAATACCATACTCAACCTACTGCTCATTCATTTCACTGACATGTCCAGCCACAACCTTAGTGGAATGCACCTCAGTAGGGGTGGAGGCCCTAATACAACTCTCTTCCTGCCATTCTGCCTCCACCACCTGCTCAACCACAACCATTACCTCGTACTCCTCCAAGACAATCCTAGATGCCTGCTCAACTGAATCCGAACCCCAACAATAGATAGGCCCAGTAGGTATACACTGGGGAGACAACATGCCCTACCTATGCTGTGGAGATTCAGGAGATCAACATGCAATCTGGAAAGGTCCTTCCAGACCGCCAACTTCCTCCCCCAGAGGATGAGGAAGAAAAACAAGAAAGTGAACCCAAATCCATTCCACCCTTTCCTGAGTGACTAACAGTAACCACGCAACCAAACCCAGAGGAGATTGAACTTTTGGGAGAACTTAAGCAGTTGTGTGGGAAAATACCACTTCTCCAGGCCATAAAAGATGTACCAATATACAACAAATTGATCAAGAAGAAGTGTTTCAGGCACCCAGGCAAGCGCAAGAGAGATGCCCCTACTATTAATGTCATAGGACAACTGTCTGATCTAATGTTGGGGCAAGTAATCTGTCCAAAATATTTGGACCCTGGGAGTCCTGTAGTTGATGTCCACATCATGGCACCATAATCCCACACACCTTGATCGATCTAGGGGCTACCATTAATGCGATGACCAGGGACACTATGCTTAAACTCAATCTTCAGAGTTCCTTAAGGAAGACCTTGACAATACTACAGTTAGCAGACTGCTCCACCATGACTCCCGAAGGGATTGTGGAAGATGTCCTAGTCTCTGTTGACTCTTGGGAGTACCCTGCAGACTTCTTGGTTCTTCAGCCAAAGGAAAAACTCATTGGATACCCCCTCATTTTGGGAAGGCCTTGGTTAGCTACTACAGATGCTTACATCAGTTGTCGAGCTGGAAGCATGACCATTAAGAATGGGCCTATGTCCAAACAGCTAGTCCTCTATCCTCCCACCCAACCTCTGTTAGAACATGACTTTCCACTCTGGTTGGAAGAGGGAGATGAGGATGAGGTCTACTCCACACCTTTGTGCAAAGTAGAAGCCACCAGGGGAGGCCCTCAAACCGAGGATGATTTGATTGAGAATTTGATTCAAAATCCGCCTCCTGGTGCACTGTCATTAACGGAGTTGGTGGAAGACACCCAAGCTAGTGCTTTTGTGGACCTCTGTGTGACTAATCCGACCTCTCCCAGAGTTAAGAGTGTGGAATTTGACCCTGAAAGAACCTTAAAGATTAACTCCTCCCTATCTCCCTCCCAGGAGAAGGAGTTGTGTAGCTTATTGGACAATCATTTGGATGCTTTCGCTTGGAGCTATAAGGAGAGGAAAGGAGTCCACCCTTCGGTGTGTACCCATCACATCTAAATTAAAGAGGATTGTAAACCAGTCAGGCAGCCTCAGAGGAGAATGAATCCAGCCCTTAAAGACATTGTCAGAGAAGAATTGCAAAAATTGTTGGATGTAAGATTCATCTACCCCATCTCTGATAGTGAGTGGGTCTCACCTCTAGTGCTTCTGCCCAAGAAAAATGGGAAGTGGAGAATCTGTGTAGATTACCGAGAACTTAACAAAGCCACCAAGAAGGACCATTTCCCTTTGCCTTTCATAGATCAAGTGTTGGATGGACTGGCAGGAAATAAGTTCTTCTCTTTCCTAGATGGGTTCAGTGGGTATAATCAGATCCAAATCAGCCCGGAAGACCAAGATAGGACTACCTTCACTTGTCCATGGGGTACCTTTGCCTACCGGATCCTTTCCTTTGGGCTGTGCAATGCTCCTGCCACTTTCCAGAGAGCGGTATTGAGAGTATTTGCTGAATTGGTTCACGATTCAGTGGAAATCTATATGGATGACTTTACTCCTTATGGGTCCAACTTCCAAGAAGCATTGACTAACCTGGGAAAAGTTTTATCCAAGTGTATTGAGATGAACTTGTCCCTCAGTCCCGAAAAATGCGAATTCTTGATAATTGAAGGGGCTGTGCTAGGTCATACAATTTCTCAGCAAGGATTATAGGTGGATCCTAACAAGATCGCTATCATCCAAAAGGTTCCACCTCCTCAAAAGGTCAAAGATGTTCCGAGTTTTCTAGGCTTGGCATGATATTATAGAAGATTCATCAAGGATTTTAGTAAGCTAGCCTCACCATTGTTTAGCCTCTTAGGGAAAGATGTTGAGTTTAAATGCACTGATGACTACCAAGGGGCTCTGGATGAGTTGAAAGATAAGCTGGTATCCGCCCCAATCTTGAGAGGTCCAAACTAGGCCCTACCTTTCCACATCCACACTGATGCCTCGAACAAAGCCATAGAGGCAGCCTTAGGACAAGTTGAGGAGAAAATACCATATGCCATATACTTTGTTAGCAAAAACCTGTCCAAGGCAGAGATGAACTATACTGTAACCGAGAAAGAGTTCCTGGCTGTAGTCCATTCCCTGAACAAGTTTAGACACTACATCACTGGTTATCAAACATTCGTACACACTGATCATGCTGTGATTAGATATTTAATGAATAAGCCTAATGTAAATGCTCATATCATTAGATGGTTACTTCTGTTGCAGCAATTTGATTTGACTATTGTCGATAAGCCAGCTAAGGAAAATGTTGTTGCTGACTTCCTGTCTAGATTGGATTTTCCTGCAAGTGAAGAAGGGACAGTGGATGACCAGATGTCAGATGAACACTTGTTTGCTATCTCAGTTCTCTCTCCATGGTATGCTGATATAGCAAACTACTTGGTCTCAGTACAGTTCCTTCTGCATCTATCCTCAAAGGAGAAGAGCAAAATTGTGAGGAAGAGTGCCCCATTCACTTGGATCGAGGGCAATGTGTTCAAACTTGGCCCAGATCAGATCTTGAGGCGTTGTGTTAGGGAGGAGGAAGTCTTTGACATCCTCCTAACCTATCACGATGGACCTTGTGGAGGCCACTTTGCAGCAAAAAGGACTGCCTTCAAAATTCTATAGGCAGGCTACTATTGGCCTACTCTTCACCAAGATGTCAGAAGATACATCAGCCAGTGTGACCGATGTCAGAGGATGGGGAACTGACTCCAAGGGATGAAATTCCCCTCCAACCTCAAGTGACCTTCGAGCCATTTGAGAAGTGGGGCATGGATTTTGTGGGTCCTATCAAGCTTCCTTCAAAGCAAAGGTCTTGCATCATTGTGTGCATCGACTACCTGACAAAGTGGGCAGAAACAAAGGAAATCAAGGTAGCGACAAAAGAGAAAGTGGCTGAGTTTTTAAGGGAAAATATCTTCTACAAGTTTGGCTACCCAAGAGAGTTAGTCACTGATCAAGGAAGCAAGTTCACCTCTAACTTGATTGAAGACCTGCTCGCTCATCACAAGATCAAGCACAAAACTTCCACCCCGTAACATCCACAAGAAAATGGGCAGGTGGAAGTCACTAATAGAGCATTGGAAGAGATTTTGACTAAGGTGGTGAGCAGCAACAGGAAGGATTGGGTAGATCGCTTGGTTGAGGCCACTTGGGCCTACAACGCCACTTGGAAAACTACAACAGGTTTCACACCTTATGAGCTGGTATACGGGAAGAAAGCTTTGCTGTCCATAGATTTCGAGTACAACACATTGAGGGTGGAAGCTCAGCTAGAATTAGATCTCAGCCATGCTCAATGTGAAAGATTATTGCAGTTGAATGGATTAGATGAACAAAGAATGCAGGCCCTCCTCCACACAGAAGTAATCCAACTTCAGAGGAAGATATGGCATGACCGGCACCTTAATGAAAAGCAATTCCAGCTAGGAGATTGGGCGCTACTGTATGACTCAAGATACAAGGATTTCAAAGGGAAGATGACGACAAGATGTTTAAGGCCATATATAGTGGAGAAATGCAATCACAATGGTTTAGTCCTTATCAGGACCATTGATGAAGAAGCCATCCCCATGCTCGTCAATGGGCATCGATTGAAAATCTACAGGAAACCTCTTTCGAGGTAGGAGATCATTGAAACTTTGGAAAAACCAGTGCTAGTAGTGGAGCAGGGCCCTGCCTCTATTCCACCCACACCTTGATCATCAAAAAAGAAAAAAATGGGAAATAAAAAGATCCTTGGGTGAAAACCTCTCTAAGGAGCCCAGGGTAGACAGTGAGGGTGAAAACCTCATGGAGGCGCCCTAGCTATCTCTAAAAAAATAAAAAAAGTGGAATAAAAAGATCCTTGGGTGAAACCTCTTCGAGGTGCCCAAGGCAGATAGCAAGGGTGAAGACCTCATGGAGGTGCCCTAGCTGTCTCTCTCTCAAAAAAAAAAGGAGAAAAAGAAAAAAGAGAAAAAAGAAGAAGAAAAAAACAGGCCTAATCTCTGTGAAATAATTACAGGTTGCAGGGAATACATTGTAGGTAAGGAGGGTCATTCAAAACGAGGATAGGGGTCTGTACCAGGCTTCGAGACATCCCTATAGACACTCCCTCCATGGCCACTTGCCTTTCCTAGAATTTGATCACATTTCGGGTCGAGATTCCACCTTCTACAGGACGTTCTGGGCTTTCTACAGGAAGTTCTGGGCTTTCTATAGGAAGTTCTGTATTTCTGCAGAAAACATCCTGTAGAACTTTGGGCGAGCCAAGTTCAATTTTGAAAGGGAATCTGATGGTTGGGATCAATTTTTTAGGCCTGCAGCCACCCCTCTATTCAACCCATCACCATATGGCACCCTATTCCACCTCTTGACACCTTTGTCACCCACCTGGTTATGTGTTCCTGCACAGTCATACAAGAAACCCTGTTTTCCTCAGAATGACAACAAAAATTTCAAGTAACAAATCCAACAACAAAGTCTCACACACTCTACCTGTCCAACCTCCATCTAGACTCTTCATCAACGGATCTGATCCTTGCCCACAATATGGCCTTGCTTGTTTAGCCTGCATGCCAGGAGGAGAAGCAGCTACAGGATATCCTACAGGAATCCTGTAGTAGCTAATCCCTCTGGAACACATACTTTGGAGGCAGGGATAGTTAAAATCAACATAGGAAACATGCAAAAGGCTCCTCTCGGTCGTGAGAACATCCTCGACAGCTGAAATCAACCAGAACCTGTGCATGCAACATTTACAACTGAAGGATCAGATTTCAAAGCCATGCATGCAGCTTCAACAAATTAAAGACAGGGCTCTAACACTCGTACCCAAGGTAGCAGCAAGCGAGGCGGTGATTTCGAGACCCAAAGTCTGCATAGCGCGTCCATGGCCACGAAGGTAAGTATCTAACCTTATTCGTCAATTCCATAAACTATATTTCAGAAACTGCATGTCTATGAAAATGGTTCGGATTGAATGAGGATCATGGGACAGTCAAACTGGCCACCCTCAGCCAGTTACATGGCTTTGTGGCATTTGAACAAGCTCAGTTAAATTCAAAATCTCCAACAAGCTGTGCAGCCGACACGTGTGGAGTGTCCAGTCGGGGAAAATCGATAGACTGGCAGTGGTGCCGGTGGTAAATGGCAGAAGGGAGGTAATGGCGGCCAGAGACATGCAGAGAAATGATGGCTATGACGTGAATAACGGTTAGGCCTGGACATCTCACCCTCTCACCACGAATTGCACCGCAGTTCAAAAATGTTTGGCTGAAGACTCGCGCACCCACTATTCATTTGCGCTTGCAACATCCTTGGTTGAAGTACTCATCCTCCGCTTCCACAATCTGTTAACCAGTCGTCTTCCACCGAGATTTTCGGGCTGTTTCAAAATTCTCCCGCGTACCGAGCTCATTCAGAGGTGCAGTTACATCCTACAGAAGTCGGCCGAGCGTTCTACAGGAAGTATGGCATAGCCTGCTGGAGCAGAGAAACCTGGACTTTTCTACATGTAATTTGGAGTTCTGAGAGAGGTAGGCTCGAAAAAACTCTTTCATGCATGGTATATTTCGAAAGGTGGTGAATTGAACTGTCTGGAGTAGGAGAATTAGAGATAAGTCTGCTTGTGAGTCAAAAACAACAGTTTTCCTGTGTGTTGCATGGAATTCCTCAGTCGGTTCTACGTCAACATTCTCCTGCACGGTTCCTGTTAAAAATTCTTCCTATAGAAAAGATGAAACACTGTGAGGGATAACCTGTGTATGCAGAATTTGAACTTACACGGTTGTATGTATGCTAGGGATGAAAATTGAGCTCTGTTTCCTATCCGTGGAAACCTAATTCTTCCTGTTATACCTGGGCAGCAGAGTTTTGGGTAGTGAAAGCATTGGAACCAGGGAATTGGTGAAAAATTAAAAATTAAACACTCGAGAGATCCTTTCTTAAAGTTCAAAGGGGAAACCATAAACAACATTCCCTTTCTGCTTAGAGCATTAAAACAAAGCACTCTCACCATGCCAGGGGGGTTTATCAGGAAGGAACCCTCGGATTCCAGTAAACTGCGTGAAAATCCTGAGGTGGTGAACCTCTTCACCCGTGCCAACTGGATGACTTTTTGTGACAAAATTTAGGGACATGACGATGAGATAATGGAGGAATTCTTAATGTCCCTGCAACCTAAATCAAAGACATAGGCCACAATGAACTTTAGAGGTTTGACGCTAAAGCTTACCCCTGAACTCATTAGTCGAGTTACTGGTTTTCCATTAGGGATACCTTGGAGAAAAGAGGAGAGGGCATTGGGCCAAAAAGCAAAGAAATAATTCTTCCTACCTGAGGAACAATATGCAGAAGATAAGAACGGGGTCCAGAGAGCTAGCCTACATCCTCTTTGGAGTGAAGCCAGTCTCCAAATCATGAAATACATTACCTGTGAGGGGTGGTTTAGTATTGTCTATGGCTATCATTTTCGGTTGCTAAGAGAACTAAGACATGGGTTGGATCTACCTCTAGAACAGAAGTTGAGAATCCCTTATTTTCTTATGCAATCTTTAATTGAATGTTGCACGAAATTGAAGGAACGGACACCGGACCAGTTAGCCCATCATGGGCTCATCAAGCTTTTAGTAGAAGACGCCCTCCAGACCTACACTGTCCCCCTCTCCTAGGATATTTTCCGCGACATGTCCAGCGATGATGATATTCGAATTCTAGCTGAGGAATTCACCTCATCCAACAGTGAAGAAAAGGAAAACACTAAGGTAGGAGAGAAAACCAGTGGCAAAGAAACACAGGACAGACCACCACAGAAAGAACAGAAAGAGAAACGAGGAAAAGGCCAAGTTGCTGAGCCTAAAGCTGTGGGAGGATCAATGGCACAAACCCCCAGGGAAAAACAATTGCAGAGTAGAGCAGAGAGGACTAAAAAAGTCCAAACAAAGGAGGGCACAACCAAGGCAACCAAACAGGAATTAAAAGGAAAGACCCATCCAACCAAACAGACCGAAACAATTTCTACAGGAAGCATGAAAATAGATTCTACAGGAAGCGTGAAAACAGTTTCCACAGGAAGCATGAAACCAGTTGAACCAATTTCTACAGGAAGTATGGAAACAAAGCAACAAAAGGAGAAATCACTTGAGATCTTGGCTAGGGAGGGGCAGCTATGCTGGCTTCCTTAAGCACATCTCCAAAGCAAAAGGGAAAGCGAAAAAGGGAGCCTTCCATGTATTTTAAGGCAAGAAGGAGCATGCGGATAAACGCTGGTAGACGCCAGCCACAGATTACGATTGAGGACACCACAACTAGACAATAGGAAAGGTCTACCCCAAAAGCGTCCATCACCTATGAACGGGGAAGCCCGGAAACGTCCACCTGGAGAGAAAGGATTAAAACGATGGACACAAAGACCTCTCTACAGGATGCTGAGACAATTCTACAGGAAACGTTGGCTAGACTAAAGGAGACCGAGGAATTGGAAGAAAAGGAAGCTAAATTGTCCTAGGAGGAAGAGAAGACTGAAAACATTGTGGAACCTAGCCCCCAGCCCAGCTTGGGCTCCTACTATAACTTGTTAGAGGCCGGGAAGATAATTCCCTAAAAATTCGTAGTGCCACTATTCTTTGCACTAGAAGAAGAGAGAGTGAGGACCCACACTTGGATGAAGATCGCTAAGTCCAAGGGTGTGGTAGATATAGGTCCCTTAGAAGAACAACTCAAAGAGGTAAGAAAGGAATTGGCTATGGTACGGCATGTAGAAAGCAGCCAGCAGGCCAAGCTATAGGAAGAAAATGAGCTGCTTAAACAACAGCTACAGTTACAAGGAAACTATAAGGAAGATAGGCCCCACACCTTGGGAGAACAACAGCAACAAGAGGAGCCCACAACAAACAAAGAAACCCCTGATGAGCAGCAGAAGTGAGATGGGTCGCAGGCTGAAATAGAGGCACTGACTAGATAGCTATAGGAGAAGGAATTGCAGGCAGCACAAGAGATACAATCTCTAAGGCAACAGATACAAGAGAAGGAGGCCCAACTGGACTGCATGGCCAGATGGGCAGTGGAGGCAACCTGCCAAATCATATGCCTTATATCTTAAGGATCAGTGGTTACAGTTCCAGATTAACACCTTGGCCCAAAGGGGCATCACTCCGTTTCAAAACTACCATCAATTCATGGCTTTATGTGATAGTAGCTCGTCAGAGGACAAGGCCAAACTATCAGAGTTCTACCTACACAACTTGGCTGTTCCCAACCTGAATTTGTGGGATCCTAACACTGTGGTAGGAGATGTGAAACTGATGGCCATGGCCTCTTGGCTAAATCATGAAGAAAAGAGAGCAGCAGAGGTCCGAAATGTTATGGACAGGAAACTAAAGGATCCACTAATGATCAGGGCAGAGCCGGAGGATCCCTTAGCATTAATATATGCCACCAGCACTTGGCCAATGACGCTCAGGCCCTACCAGATTATATTGAGAGACAACCTCAAGCCATAGCCCATTTCGAGGACATGGAGAGACTGTTGGGAGATAATTGTGTTCATGCTTGCTCCTAGAGGTGGAATTCACCGTCCCACAGCCTAAAAATAAATACCACTCTCCAACAAGGATGAGGGAGGTCTTGGCGAGAGTACCCCCCACAAACAGTCCATGTAGAACCTTCAGGCCAACTGGATCGGCCTCAAGTTCAGTCCTCCCTTGCTTTTGGGGCTGCTGGAGGGAGTCAAAGAAGAGGAGGAACACAGGCAGTGGGAAGAAGTGGAAAGAAAAGCAGGATTTCATGACCGTGAAGAGGATATCACCTCGGAGGCTTGGGATGTGAGGGAGGCAGTCAAGGCAATCAAGGATGACAAGCTGGATTAGCTGCTCAGAGGATGAGCAACCCATTCAGCAGGGGGGTGATGATGATCCCCAGAATTGGGTAACTTATTGGGCTCATTTTTCTTAGTTGTTCTTCGTCTATCCACCATTTTTCATAGTTTATGCATGTTTTTTGAGTATATTTATGTTAGTTGAACGAATGAGGATAGTCACTTGACTAAGGAGGCTAACACATTGTTAATGCAGATTTTTGGACGAATTTTGGACCAAGGCCAAGCAATTATGAGCCAGATGATAGCCAAGCATGAAAGAACAAGGGTGAAGATTCATAGGAATGGTGTCCCTTGCATTAAATGGCCCCTTCCTCGAAATGTCCACCCACAGCTCGGAGTTTAGCAGGCCACCAAAAAGGATTCCCAAGGGTAGCCGAGCAGTCTTGTGTAAAGTGGCTGATCACTGGCAGTTTGAGCAGCTGAGCCCCTTGAGTTAAGGAGGGCTATTGGAGACCCTCATAGTGCATAAATAGGAAGGCTACCAACCTTCGTAGGTTACTTTTTGAACTGTTTTTATTCTGCACTAGAGTGTTGTTATTTTCTCAGAGCATTTTGTAGCTGCTGTTGTATAACTTTCTTGTGACATGGTTCTTTTTGAGTAATGGAAAGCAGCTTCATTTGGCATCAGTTCTGAGTTTTTCTTAGGAGCCTGTAGCTCTTGGGGTTGGGCTCAACCCAAGTTCCAAAACTTCCTTTGTGTATTTTTATTCGCTTTTATGTCTTTGCAAAATAATTTCTGTTAAGTAGATTAGACTCTTGCTTGGTTATCTAGATCATAGTTGATGATTAAGAAGGCTTTTCATGTTTAGATTGGTTTAATAGGTTAATAATAGGGAAGATCTTCAGAAAAAGGCTACCAAGCACCTCAGATCTCACCTCTCCCTCAGTGGGATCATGAGGTGGGACCAAGGTGACCTTGCTGCCACAAAAAACACTGTCTTTGCTTCACCATGCAATTATTAGTGTTAGATTCTCATCTGCCGAGGTTGATATCAATTGTGGTTGCATGTTTAGGTTTATGATTGCTTATTTGCATAGTTACTTCACATGATTTTGTTGCAAATAGCTTCTTTTCATTTTTCTTGCTGTTATCTAGGTCAGATTAGGTCAAAGTAATTAGGCCCTTGATTTTCCGAGTCTTCGTTTGTTCAGTTTGAAAAATAACTTACAGAGAACTTGTAATAATTCTTTACCTACCCATACTCCATCAATCCCATCCGCTCCATCCTCCAACCCGAATTCTTGCCTTACGCTTGCCACATTCGCTCGCTTTGCCCTAAATTCCCATATTTTTGTGCAACATTGCTCTACCCCTCCTTGAACAAATCCAACCTTCCTCGCCACTCCTCAGCTCCATTCGCCAAGCCCTGGACCTCCTCACACCCTTATCTCACCTCCATACCCACTCCTTCACCTTTCTTCCTCCATCCATCCTCCAAAATCCCCTTTCTGAACATCTTGTAGAAAATTACAGAACATCCTGTAGAAATTCCGAAACATCCTGTAGAACCCCTGCAAACTTCCTGTAGAAGCTCACGAAAGCGGTTTCTTGATAGCCAAACTCTGTGAAACTATTTGGAAGGGTGCTAGGGACCCCTTAGGCCCTTTCCAAACCTTCCCAACCTCCTGCAAGCATTTCCTCTCGCCAATCCACCTCTGCACAATAAAAAACTGTTAAATCACATGCATGATAATTCTGACAACTTATTCAAAAATACAAAAAGATGTTTTCTTCAGATTCTACCATAGAAGTAGCTTAGGCGCATGCACTTTACCTTCCTAGAAGTCAATGGCATCTCTTCCAGTAGCTTGCATCCTTTTTCTGGCATCAATAGGATTAGCTGGTAAAATTAGGGTTTGCTAGGTTTTGCAGTTCTTGTTAGTTTTTTAGTTTCTTTTCGCAAGTAGATTAGCTTCTTTCGAGTTAGATTCCATCCATTAGTTAAAATGCTTCTTCTTAGAGCTCATAGAAGTTGGCTTAAGCTCCTAGCAGACTTGTGCCAACTGACCAAGTGACAATTGCGACAAGAGCTAGTACTTGTGCATATAGCACCGTCGCTTCCAAGTTTGTTACGAACTACCGGGTTGATAAAAGTAAAGAAGGGACTCCCACGAGTTGTAGCATTATTGCTACAATACTGGAGTCCAGCACTGATTTTTATATGTATAAGGTATATTTTGCAAACAATACTACTACCACCACAATTTCTTTAGTTGTTGAGAAGAATTAGTATACCTGACTTTGTAATTTCCTTAGACTATGTTTAATCAAAGGGGTCTTCTTTAGCTATTTTCTAGTGACCACATTTTAAGCTACTTTGAAGTTGGAATTACATTATTGTTTCTATGTTCTTATTGTTTAGGATGCTTTCTTCAGATATTATAACCATTTCGATGTCAAGCAACCATGTCAGCTCATTATATGCATGCTAGTTTTGGAATGTTGGTTGAGCTCTTATATGCAAGTTTATACTGATGAGCCCTCATAATTCCTTGTGAGGCTTTCCTTCCCACTTTCAAAACGTGGTCAATTTTTTTAAAAGAGACTTATTGTATTTCTTAGCTGTCATGACACTATCAATTATTATTAGTGTTTCAAATGTTTTTATTTAGTTATAGCTCCTATTTTATTTTATTGAAAGAATTATTTGTTAACTCATATGATTAATGCTATTTATTTATTTCTTTTAAATAAATTATGTATCTTCTAAGATTTATGTGTCAGTTCTGAAACATCCTTGTATTTATAATGATATGAATTACTGTTCGATAACCATTTCCAAGGTTGTTTTTACCTTGTTGGTTTTATGAGGGTTTTCCACAAGAACCCGTTTTCTTTCCAACTGCAAACCCTAACAAAAAATTGTGTTTATTTCACAACAACTTGTCATATTCCTTAGAATTATTTTATGAGAATTTTTTTAAATGAAAATCCACACATTTTCATGTAGGGGTACATGGGACTGTACCCACAACATCAATTAAGGTCAACTCAGTTGGGAACTAAACTCGGACCCGATAAATTCACAATCAATGTAGACTCTATCTTTTAAATGATAAGCATACAAATTTCTAATAAGAAGATATTCAACTTCTAAATTTTCTAACATTAACAATTACTGAACTTACGAACCTAATTTCAATATCAGTTAAACATCTATTATAGGAAAAAAATTGCAATACTTATCTATTTCTTTTGAGATTGGTCGTGGAGCAGTCACCAAATATTTGGGTACACATAGCTTCTCCCAACCAATAAGATGAATCTTATACTTCATCTACCCCCGAGCTTGTTTAGTGCTAAGTGTATTTCCACAACAATTATCAATTGAGTTTGTTTCCTCCAATGACCATCTAGTCCCAACCAGCCTTGGTTGATAAAAATTAATTGAGCACTCACTTCTCACATAGAATCCACTCGCCAACCAGCTCTGGAATCCTTTTAGCACACTCTTCTTCCTTTGAGATCTTTCCTCTATTTCTCCTCTCTTTTTCACCTTAGGTTCCTCAAACCTAGTGCCTTCCTATGGGAGGATTATTATTTATAAGGAATAACTTGTTAGGTAACCGCTTAGCCAATAAATGTCCAACTACTTGGCTGTGAAGCTCTTTTAACAATGTGTCCCATCGGGATGTTATGGTCATTGAAACATCATTATTACATTGATAATTAACAAAATAAAATAAAATATCCATCCATGCCAAATATTATTTTGGCCTTTTTGCAAGGCCCATAAAGTAAAATACAGTCTTTAACTGCTTTAAATTAGAGTCAACCAACTTTACGAGGGGATATCACAAAATGCGAAGTTTTTTTTACTTTAATTTAGCTATATTTAAACTAAGCGACTAGCTACTATGTAGCAATTATTTGAATGAACTGTAACATGAGAGTTAGTTGTACAAGCTAATTCCAATATTATTAGCTTGGGAAGTGCAGACTGAACTTCTGCATTTGCATGTACAACTGCTGCTTTATTTGAATGAACTGCAGCATTATTGACTTGCTGCTTATGGGAGTCTGTTTCAATCCTCTGAACAGAAACAGTTTCAGAATGATGACTCCACTGCTGTAATTCTTCTTGCTGTAGCTTTGTTTCCAGCTGCAAAAACTCAATATTTTCCTGTGCATTTTGCAGAGAAGTTTGAATTTCTGAGAGAAAATCCTTGCTGATTTTCACTGTATTATTCATAGTAGAGAGTATTAGATTGTCCACTAACTCTAATATTGCACTAATTGGAGCCATTTTTAATCCTCAAAAAATAGTAAAACAATGAGGAAAAGATGGACACCAATTGCTCTTCAAATCAATCAGCTTGCAATAGATTCAGCACAAAGAATGGTGATATTCGGAAAACAGACTCCTCACTCAAAAATGAATTTTCTTCAATTCACCTGAGAATTTAACTTCCAACAAATTAGGAATCAAATCAATACATATCTTCCTGTGATCTGCATGCCTTCTCTAGCGCTACCAAACCATTTCAATTTTCAAAAGATCATCGAACATAAACAAATCAGCTCATTATAGTTACACTCAAACACTCATATACACACAGGAAACAACACAGCTTCACTTTTTCTGAAATTGCCCATTTGCAAGCTTCTTGGATACAATGCAACTAGATTTATTGAGTTTACAATCTTATTTAAAGATGAAAATGAGCTTTATCAATGAAGCAAAGACTGTATGGATGGATCAAATCACATTTTTCTGCAACGTGAATATGCCTTCAGTTTTTCTCAAATAAATGCTGTTGCCAATGAGCTAAAACAAATGAGTCAATAAATGATATTTAGGCTTCAAATTGCTAGTGGAAAGATGAGACAATTCATCAACTTGCAAATGACCAATAATTTGGCAACCATGCAGCCAAAATGTATGTGAATTCTTCATGTACCAACTTCGTTGACAGATAACAGTAGAATTTAACTCATACATAGGTTTGTCCGATAACCATTGTTGACTATCCTGAAGCACAGAAACAAAATCTTCAAAGATATTGCCTCAGTCCAGCTCAAACGAAATCAAAAATGATATGCATGCACAAGGAAAAATAATATATTGTGAATATATCATGTAGTTGAACTGCTGCTTCATCCAAAACTCAACCACTAATACCGATCCAAGGGAATGAAATCCTCATCCTCTAGAACTTGAAAATCTCTATTTCCAATGAAATTTCCATGGCCAATATCTCGAACAATATTGAAAAATTGCATCCTTTTCCCAATAGGAAGAGGAGCGTAGGGTAACCTTGCTTTGGAAGCCTTCACCACGTCTGAAAAATCTGCGGGGGAAGCATGTTCTAATTGTCAGGCCAGACTTTAAAAGAGGCAAAATATTATTCAATCCAGCGCAACAAAAATTATTCAAGGTTGCTAAAGCGGCAGCGATGAAACTGGGGCCTGAAACTGGTCACACCTCATGAACCAACAGTCGGACCAAATAACGATAAATTAAAATGGTGTATAAAATGTAAATCTCAATGTCGCTTGTTCATAGTCACAAAAGCCTTAATAACGACCCGACTCTTCAATCGATGCCTCCATGCTTCTATGAGCAGTTCTCCAAGCGGTCATCCAAACACACAGGAACGGTTCCTTTACGATAGCTCACCAACAGATCTATGGGTACCAACAATATACGTTAAACTTGGTCACCGTTTCGACTGCGCACCAGCAATAAATCCACACCGAAGTCATAGCATAGGTGCAGCTTGAGTTGTCGGCCTATTGCAATCCGAAGAAGTACTCAAAGCATCGGACAAACCTACGAGAGGCAGTCTCTAGTCTACAGGTCACTCAAAAATCCGTCAGGTACAATGCTGCTCCAATACACCTCCATTCAGATTTCAATGTACAAGGATGCACGAAAAATGTCAACGCATCAGTGTGCACATCAACCAACCAATGTTCAGGAATTAACCAACGCATTCACAACATAACACATTGCAGATATTGCCACATTATTCAAACGACCTTCGCAACTAATGTATGCAGAGAGTAGTACATTCAACGCTGCACTTTATAGGGGTTTTAAACCAAGGCACATATATAACTTCAACGCACAAGAATGTTGGAGATTGTTCAATGCTGAGCTTGGTATGGAGGAAATGCGTGCATATAAACCAACTATGAACCGTATAACTCACGCTCCATATATACCAAAGATTCAATGCACAAGTGTTTTAACTCTCTGGACAAAGAATTGTATGTATTTAACAATGCACTAGAGATAAACCTGGAGAGAGTATACACGACTGACTATCACCTCAAACGAGAAACATATAATAAAGAGTTTTGGGTCTTCACAATGCCTGAGATGCCTCCAAACAATTTCCGCGACAAAGTTTACCCGCCAAAACGATTTTCATAATTTCCTCATCTCATTTTGTCCCTCAATGGTGACCGCTCTTGATACTCAAAAAGGACTGTAAAAACCAATAAACAGGCACGGCAATGCCACAAACCAAAGAAATAGAACTGCAATAAACCACTCCAATGCAGAAAACCCAAACTACATAAGAGAGCACGGAAATGAAGATGAAATAGAGAAGTGTTTGATGTTCGTTGTTTGTAAAGGGCTTTATACCCTTTCCATTTCAAACGTTCACAAGCTTTTTATGTATATTTTGAGTTTTGTTTTATCTTTAGTTCCACCGCCATCGCATTGTAGATTCCCGTGGATAGTAGAGAACCTCTGAAGTCGGATGGATATAGACAGTTTAAAGAATATCGGACAGGAATGAGCAAAGGAGGCAGAGGAGCGACGCTGAATGTTTCTGAGAGCAACGTGCCAGATTATAGCGCAGAGGGCAGATTATTCAACGCTCAGCGCCTTGAATGAAAATGCTCAGGTACGCAGTCTTCAGGCAGGTACCATAGCAGACAGCGCCAGCAGAGGAGTCAGGTACGCAGTCTTCAGGCAGGCAAACGTTAT
Organism: Pinus taeda; assembly: GCA_000404065.3. Lineage (NCBI taxonomy): Eukaryota > Viridiplantae > Streptophyta > Pinopsida > Pinales > Pinaceae > Pinus > Pinus taeda. The sequence continues at coordinate 60,780 of APFE031710897.1, forward strand.
ATTCATGTATGCAGCTCCAGGTGTGGGACAGAGGAGTAGGTGTAATGATGCTCTTTTCCTTTTAAATGTTTATGATAGTCAGAGGTATTCAGAAGAACAGGCAGACAGAATTAAACAGGCCAGCACTATTCAAGGCAACTACACAGGCCACACATGCAACTACACAGGCCACACATCATGGCTCTGATACCATGTTAAACAGACATGGACAACTAGAACAAATAGGAAAGATAAATCATGCAGTGCATTTTTATTAACAATCTGATATACATTTATAGTACATTTGGTGACCGTTGGGATTCACATCCCAAGGTCTCTTGGACTGCTTTGTCCATTCAGCTTCCACGCTAACCCTTTAGGATTAGGTGTCCAACAAATATATATACTCAAATATTTTATTTATAGTTTTTTAAAACATTTTTATGTCATTAATATACTTTTTTGATAAATATTACATGTCATCTAAAGAAAATATAAATATATTATATATATATAATATTATATATATATATATATTAATATATAATATATATATATATATATATATATATATATATATTATATATGTGTGTGTTGTGTTTTTACTTTCAATTACTTTATCTTTCTATATAAAGCTGACTTAAGTTTAAGCTCAAAATTAAAGATTATTGATTTATTTTTTTATTGCTACTTTCTAATTTGTTAATGTAAGTGTTATTTTATTATTTTTAATGTAACATTACATGACAATATCTCCCTCATATTGGTTATGCATAGACATGTTCAAAAACCATGTACAAGGGAGATGTTGTTACATCACGTTACATTTAAAAATGATAAAATAATACTTACAAGAACAAATTAACAAAATAGTAATAACTAAAAAAAATTGATTTCAACTATATATAAAATGCTCCAATTTTCATGTTAATTTTACACCTACAATATATAGAAATAAAGTAATTGAAACTCAATAAAAAATAATAATTTACTTTTTAATGTTAAAGAGATATGCCAATCCTTCTTTAATATGGAGTTGATAGAAACCTTGTAAAAATAATATAATTCATGTTAATTGATAAGTCTTTTTTTGGCTTCAACAAAAAATATTAAAATATATTAATAGTAAAAATATATTTCAGAGTTAGCCATAAATAAAATATTATATCAATATTATATAAATAAAAAACAAACTAATTTAAATTATGTAGACCCGAGTAATTTAGGTTGACTTAATTTAAGATGGATATAGACTCATTACATATATGGTTGTTTGTTTTGGAATATGGTTGATAATATAATATAATATTATAATATTATAATATGTTATAAATCATATTATATAATTGAGAGTTTAATGAAAGCATCCTTGATTATCTCAAAATTTGTGGACATCTTGCTTCTATTCTCCCGTAGTTTATCTCCAAGGGGCGCCTATAACTTAATCATTTCCTCAGATCTTGTTTCTCATAGTACATGTATCTTTTGGAGAGAAATTTTGTGTTCTAATTGTTTAGTATTTGTTCCTCTTTCTTTCCTAATAAATTGACTTGTGTTTAATGAAATTTGTTTTTAGATGTGTGTAGCACAAACTGTTATCACCTGGATTGAACCTCAGGCTAAAGGAAGGTAATGCCAGGGTAACCACAAACCACGCTTAGCCAAGTATCTAGCCCTACTAGGCCGGGAGAGGGATATCTCCATAAGGATCTCAGCCAAGATGACTGGATCAGGAAAGTGATATTAGGCTAGGTATAGTAGCACAAGGTTTGATTTTATTTTGAAAGGGTTTTGCTAGATCAGGAGGAGCCAGACAGTTAGGGAAATGAAATTAGGTCAAAATTGTAGTGTGTTTGATGGGGCAAGGTAGGTATAAAGATTAGCACTCTAGGGTTTGATGGGTGAGGTGATTCAAGACCGGTGAGAAGCTACGAAGAGCATGTGATCACTAAGGATCCTTCATAAACTGTAGAAAAAATAAACTAGTGAATATTTTCCCAAAGCAGAGCATTAATGTTATGGATTCTCCCTATCAACTTGAAAACATCCACTTAGAAGCAATGGAATTATTAATGAAGTACACAAAACAATTTAACATATGATCACAAGAGACTAAAATGAACTAAACATCATACCACATGGATCACAAAGAAATAGCTGCAATTTTTCATTAATCTCCCGCTAAACTGATACAAAACAATGTACAATAAGAGCATAAGCATCCAGCTGAGTCCAACCATTTACAATGAGAAAGAAGAAGAAGATATAGAAATTGTTTCAACCTCCTCCCATCCTCAGGAGTCAAATCCCTAAGATGAGGAGCTAATCTAACCAACACTGAATAAGAAACTGGAATTTAGGCATCCTAACAGCTTGCCTCTAAAAATGAGGAAACTAATTCATTTGTGCTCAAAATGACTTTTAACCTAATGAATATACCCTCTACTACTAATTATCCATCATATTTACAATCCAAATTATCATTTACATTGGTGAAACATCGTTCATGAGAGAAAATCCAAGATCACAGTCAAGACACAGTGAAATGGCAATCCTATGCAAAATTTGTCCTACACGCAGTGCCACTTTCAGGTCCCTTTTGGAGGCCTTCCTAGGATCCAAATTGAGCTCATGATAGCTCATTGGAAAGAACTTAAAGTATAATTTCCAAAAAAGCTAGAATTTCTTCATTTGAGGCTCATTTGACCCCTCAAAAGTTGATTCTCTAAAGACTGCTTCTGTGTGTCCAAAAAGTGGCAGAAAGGTCGCTTTTGTGGTGTTTTTTGACCTTTTGGTAGACCATTTCTATTCCAAAATATTAACAAATTCATAGGGTGCATGTACTCATTGCTCTAAATCCAAATATGCAAGCCATTTCTCCATTGAGTGTCCCTAGGAAAAGCACAGCGCTGGTGGAGCTGTGCATAGAGCCAAATTTCCTGTGTTTAAAATTTCCAAAATTTGCTAAAGACAAAAATTCTTCCAAACTTGATAAAAATTGGTGAGCAACACCATCATCAAGCATCCTGATGAGCCAAAGAAGCTTCAAGAAGCAGCCTAAGCCTGTCCTCCTCTTTTTTTCCTTTTAGATCCTGTCTTAGCCTTGCTTTCATCTGTGTGACGCTTATATTGCAAATTTTGTTATGGGTCCTATAGTGGTAGGTCATGTGTCTGATGATTTGGTTGTCTCTATTAGCACTTTGTAGTAGCTTTCTAAGTGAAAATTGACTCTTTCAAGCCAAATTTCTCTATCACCCTCAAATTCCTTCTCAATTGGAGTCAAAGTGACCGGTGCTTCTTCCTCTTGCATTACTGATTTTCCCTTGTCACCTTGTCTTTTCATCCTGAGAAGTTCCAGCTCCATGAGGACCTGCTTATCACTCAAATCCTTGCTCTCTTATTCTAGATATGTGATGACATACTTGGCTCTCTCCAAATTGTCCATCGATTCTTGGATTTGAGCCTCTTTCTCCTATATGATGATGTTTTCTTTTGTTGCTTCATCCTGAGCCTCCAAGTCAATTGTCTCTATGCCATGATGAATATGATGTTGTTATGGCTCCTCATGCTCTGTAAAATCAAAATCTCTTTCCTCCTCATCATCAAGATCTTCCACATGCATCTTTCCTTTCCCTTTATGCAGTTGCTGCACCTGTACCTGTTGTGTAGATGAAGAAGGAAAATCCCGTTCCACACCCTGGGGAGCAAGCATTTGCTTATGAGTTGATGAAGAAGGCAAGGTCCCTTCCACACCAAGTGGAGTGAACACTTGCCTATCAGCTGCAAAAAAAATTCTTGTGCCCCTCTCTGATTCGGATTTAAACAGGAACGCAATAAAATACAAAGATAACCATATACACAAAGATGCAGCAGAAATAATACTTCATTTCATTAATGGAAAATACTGAAATATGCTTACAACCGGAAATAGAAATAAACGAGCTAGGGCGATGGTAGCTTATCTCTGAGAAGAGATGTGTGGCTACATGCCTCTGAACTATGTTACAATGAGGCTCGAAGGCCTATTTATTGTTGAGAAACAATGGAAAAACCCTTCACATTCCAAAACCTAACACTGGAAGATGAAACGCCAAATTGTGGGCCCCGTTTTTGGGTAAGTTGGTACATCAACTTCCCGGGGTCGCGAATTGGTCGTCTTATCTCCGTTTGACGTGCATGATAGCCCGTTGGAAAGATCTCTCCGAGGACTATGATGAAAAAAACGATTTTTAGGTAGAAAAATCGTTGGCGTTAGATTTCCCAAAAAACGTCGTTTAGGGCCTCAAAACAGCTCCGGAAGTTTAGGACTCGAAAAACTACTAAAAATAGTAAACTGTGCTATAATTAAGGAAACTGAAAGAACTTAAAGAAGCACTAGAGGGGATCCATGTGGAATTAGCGGGTGGCCACCAATATCCACCTGGATCATTGTTCAACCTTCGAGTTATTTGTGGTTCATGAGGAAGGTTAATAAGTCTCAATTGTAGGTCCCACTTCCTTAACTGGAATTAGGAGTTTGGGTCATGTCATAGTGGCACTTTGCTTCACATTTACTTGGAGGGCTTGTAAAAGCAATTAACTATGGGGTGGTTTTGTTACATTTATGGTACAACACACACATAATGAAACAATATGGTATAAATTAGAAAAGAGTCAAAATGGTTTTATTCACTTTAAATGCACTTTTCATCATACATTTAAGTATTTATCAATGATGCATTATTGAAACTTGAACTTATATATATATATATATATATAATATATATATAATATATATAATATATATATATAATGTTATTGTTATGCGATTGCTATGCTTATAGTTATAATGTTATGTTATGTTAATGCGTGCGCACAAAAACACACATATATTACATAGTTATTATTATTAATAAGTCCATATCTAGTTAAAAATAACTAAACATAACTAAGTATATAATTATATATATCTACTATAATTTAACATATTATATCTATAATATATATTTATATATATACTATATATATATATATATATATATATATATATATAATACTAATATAATGTTAACTTTAGTTAGCATAACTAGATATAGTTTTAGATTACAATTTTTGCTTTGGAATTGTTACTCTAAGTGTCTTACTAGTGTGACATAATTACTTATAGTTTATGATTAGTTATTCTACCCTACCTCAGTCACATCATATTATTTTGATATAAGATCTAATTAAATAAAATCTATTTTTAATATAGAAAGTGTAAGTTACAAAATCATTACTCAACTAATAAATTTAATAAGGGTGGGAACTAAGAGATATAGTTGTTATATCATTAAATTAAAATAATTCTACAAATATAAGTAGTGGAAATTTTAAAGAAAATTACAATTTATAGGTAAACTCCATCCTTAAAATGTTATTGAGCATCATCATCTTAATGTTATTATGAAGAACACATTATGTTAAATAGTTATAGAACTATCTTAAAGTTATTAGTTATATTAATTAAATATAGTAAGTAGTTATGTTATAACTATAGTTATATTACAGATACGTTAGTTTTCACATATAATAAACTTTATATGATATATATAATAATTAAATAGTTATGTATGTTATATATGTTATATTATAATATATCTAGTATAAATTGTATAAGTTTTTATTATATAGAACTATAAATAGTTATGTTATAATGATAAATATCTAGTTTATGTTAAATGTAATATATAGTTCAGTTTATGTCAATAGTTATCTAGTTTAGTTTTAGTTTAGTTTAGTTTAGTTTTTAATATATATTATATAGAAGATAGATAATGTATGTTATGTTACTGTATTATATATATATATATATATATATATAATATATATATATATATATATATACTATATATATTATAATGTTTTGTTATATAGTTAATATAAGCGTATACATATATAGTTTAGTAAAATTTTAATTAATAACTAAAAATTTTTGTTTTTGGAATGTTAATTTAGTTCAATATTTTATTTAATTAAAATTAAATTTTTAAAATAAGTTATTTATATTTAATTATTTAAAAATTAAAATATAAAGTATATAAAATAAAAGAATAAAATTTCTTATTTGATAAATAGAGATTCACCATGAGAAAATATATTCGTAGTGTTAATCTCAAGCTCCTAATTTATTTATTTATTGATTATAGTTTGGCTTTTTCCGTTTTGTATTTTTTTTGGTATATTTTCGGTCAAATTTGTTCGAAATTTAAAATGCAATCAACAAAAAAAACAAAAAAACATTTTTTTTTAAATGTATTTCATTAAATTCCTATGAAAAAAATTTAAAATTTAAAATAACTAGAAAATAAAGTTTTTACCATTCAAAATCGAAAAAATCATAATAAACAACTATCATTACAATTATTGAAAATTTATATAATGAAATGAAAAAAATTTGAAACCTAAATTATAATTTTTGTTGTTGTTTTCAATGGTTTTTTTCGTCATTTTTAATGGTTTTCATGGCTCAGTTTTGTTGTTTTTTTATGGTGATTTTTTATTTCAAATTAATTTATTTTATTTCGCAAGAAAAATTAAATAGAAGAGGTACAAAAGATAGAAAACGTACTTTGGCTTGAGCCTATCGGTCGTTGGGCAACTGGATCAAGCTCCTCCATCTGGGTCAAGCTTTGAAACCCTCGATCGATGTCCTTCCTCACGGTCTGTTCAAAAAATGGCTTGCATAGTTTGTGTCTGAGTTTCTAATAAGAATTGGTAGCTCGATTGAGTCCATAGATTGATCGAGCTCCTGTAACTTGGGTTAAACGTGAGCTCAATTGAGGGATTTTTTATTGCTTGATCGAGCTATCTCTTAGCCCTCAAGCATCTCGATTAAGCACTTAAAAATGGCTCAATCAAACTCTTATAATGGCTTGATCGATCTCCCTTTTTTCACCTAAACGTGTCATTCCTTTGCCAAAACGTGTAACCCAATTCCATCGATAGACCCAACACTTCAATAACTTGATCATTAATGAGCTTTATGATGAAGTGTATTTGTAGCTTAATGTGTTTGTTACATTGATGGTGAATTGGATCTTTGAGAAGCTTGATAACACTCTAATTTTTGCACCAAAGGGTGGTCATACGATGCTATTGGAATCAAAACTCTAAATATATCTATCAAATCAATAATACTTCTTCACTTGAATTAATCATTTCTCAATACTCTGCTTTTGTTTAAGAAAGAGAAATAACATGTTTCTTTTTACAAGCTCAAGTGATAGGTCTCAAACCAAGATTTAAAACATAACTTATGATAGAATTCCTTCGCTTTCCTTCTTTCCTCCCTTCATTCCAAGATCGAACTAGATGCAACCCCTGTGCAGAAAATGTAGCTTTGTCTAGCACGTGAGAAAGAGAACTAGCCCAAACACTTCGTCTTTCTTTGACCTCTTCTTCATCCTTATTCTTCAACCTCTTCTTCATCCTCTTCTTCGCATAGAATGAAAGATGAGTGAGTGCTTATTTGGAGGATGAGTTCCTGTCTTTATGTAGGCCTCTTCAAGGGGTAAAAGCAACTCTTCAATTAGGCTGACTTGATCTTGGAGGATATTTCAACACTTTAAAGAAAAAATATTTTTTCTTTACAAGATACAATGTGCCCATTGGGTTCTTCAATATATGACATTGGCTCTTAAACCTAGGCCAAAACCTAGAAGCACTCAATGGGTGCTTGACGTATAAAATAAAAGAACTTGAGCATGAAACCCATGCTCCAAAAATAATTTTTTTTCATTTTATAATTTACAAGAATACATTTCATACTTATGAAGACTGAACCTAGTTACACATTTTTCAACACTCCCTCTTAACTAGGAAGGTATTCATAAGAGTTACATGGTCATTCTCAATCTGAAGAGATCTCATAAAAAGAGTCGAATTGGTAACCCATTTGTCTAGCTTCATATTTAACCTCACATAGAAAGGCCTTGACTAAAAATTTATCTCTCCATAATATCTGAGCGCAATGCTGGTGAGACCAATGATTTATAGACACCGTCATCATTGTCTCTCAAGGTACATACTCCACCTTGGTGTTCACCAGGTATGACCTTCTTTGGACTACTATTTTCTTGGATAGCTAGTCCTCAAAGAATATCGGTCCACGACTACGTTTTTCTTGGATGCCCTACCACATCCTCAAAGAGTATTAAATGCTAGATGTTTACCCAGTCATCCATTCTTTCTTCCCAAGTGAGGACAAGAATGTATTGTTTATCTCTCCCTCTCAATTAGGGAGGATACATTAACCAAGCCAAGCTTGTCTCTCAAGTACACAAGATTCTTATTAGGAAGAGATTTTGTCAATATGTCAGCTACTTTTTGTTAGTGGAGATATATTGTAGTTGCAGAACACCATTTTGCACTAGCTCTAGATTATAGTGATACTTTTTTTATATGCTTTGTCTTTCCATGAAATATTGGGTCTTCAGACAAACATATACAACTAGTGTTATCACAAAGTATCACTGTAGGGTTCATCAGTCCTTCAAATAGGTCAGATAACATCTTCCTCAACCATATCGCTTCCTTGCTTACATCACAGGCTACAACATACTCAGCCTCATCACTACTCAAAGAAACTGTATCTTTCTTTATGCTCATCCATGAGACAATGGAGGATCCAAAACTAAAACATTACCTTGTAGTTCTCCTTCCATCTTGCTCACTTCCTCCCAATCAAAATCTATAACCAATCAGTTGGACATCATTCGTTCTATCATACTTTAGGAAATAATGGATGGTTCCTCACACATATCTTAGAATATGTTTTGTTGTTATCCAATGATCATGCTTCCGCTCTACTTGGAATTGACTGAGAACATTTACTGAAAATCATATGCGCGGCTGAGTATTCACTAAGTACATCAGTGAGCTAATTAGTTGTCTATAATTGGAAGGATCCATAGGGCTAGATTCAAAACTCCTTAGTCTCTTCAAGTTTTTGATCATCGGAGTGGTCATAGGTTTGCAAACCATCATGTCAAACCTATTCAACATATTGATCACATACTTTCCTTGACCCAAATAAACATCATCCGGTCCTTGCCAGACTTCTAGTCCCAAATAGTAATGCATCAACCCAATGTCCTTCAAGTCAAATTTTGTTGCTAGTTGCTTCTTACATTCTTCAATTCAACCTTCTACACCTATCAAGAGAAGATCATCTACATGAAACATAATGATTATAGTTTCTCCATCTACAACCTTGATATAAGGTTTGGATCGACATAACCCTTTTTGAAACCTATTCTTTGTAGGTATGCATCCATTCTAGCATATCATGCCCTTGAAGCTTGCTTGAGGCCATATACTACTTTCTTCAATCTGCAAACATATGCCTTGCTATCTTTAACTTCTAATCCCAAGGGTTTCTCTATATAGACTTCTTCATATATCATGGCATTCATAAATGTAGTCTTGACATCCATTTCATGGATGTTTCATCCCACCGATACTACGAGAGAGACTAAAGAATGGATCATTATATATCTTGTTGTTGGAGCATATGTCTCTTTGTAGTCGGTGCCTTCTAGTTGAGAGAAGCCCCTGGCCAAAAATCTTTCCTTATACTTATCTACACTTCCATCTGTTGCATGTTTGATCTTATAGATCCACTTGGGAGTTACCACAGATTTTTCTTCATACCTAGGTACAATGTCCCAGACTCCATTCTTCATTATATATTGATACTCTTCATTCATGGCATCTTTCCATTCCTGATGATTTACAACCTCTTCAAAAGTGGATGGTTATGCTTCTATTAGTTTTGTCATGTATGAAACATACCCAGAATATCTCTTAGGTTTCATTCTTTCTCTAATGAACCTTTCGCTGCCCCGTGACATTTTGCATCAAGTAGTGTAGATTTAAACCAATTAGGTCTTTTCCTCGTTTCTAGGATGATCATAGGTTGCCAATAGGTTCACTAGGACCTTATTATTCATGATGTGATTCTTCTCGTTCCCTGTCAACTTCTTCCTCAAATACCTGAAGTTCTTCATCATCAGAGTCTGTGGGAAGTTCCTTTGATTTCTTTAATGATATGCTTTCATCAAATATGACATCTATATTGAGTTCTATGTGATGTCCTTCTTATATGTAGATCATATAGGCTCTCGATGAGTTTTTGTACCCAACAAATGTTCCCTTCATGCCTGACGGATCCATATTCTTTCTTTTGTCCTTTGGTATATGGATATACACAGGACAACCAAATATTCAGAGATGATCCATAGATGGCTTCTTTCTAGTGAATGCTTCCTCCAGAGTTTTGTTGTCTAGGGACCTATGGGGACTTCGATTTTGAATGTAAACAATTGTGTTCGTGGCTTCTCCCCACAGAAAATTTGGTAGATCCTGATCATGTAACATTGTTTTTACACTTTCTTGAATGGATCTATTCTTCTATTATGCAACTCCATTTTGTTCAGGATTATATGGGACTATCAACTCCCTCTTAGTCCCAAACTCCTTACAAAATGCTATAATATATTTGGATGTATATTCTCCTCCATTATCATATCTTAGTATCTTGATCCTTCTTTTTGTAAGGTTCTCCACTTCATCTTTGAATTCTTGAAATTTTGTAAATACTTCATCCTTTGTTTTCATTAAGTAAACTCAGGTCTTTCTTGAATGATCATCTATAAATGTGACATAATATAGATGACCTCCAAGTGATTTAGGAGTCATAGGGCCACATGCATAAGAGTGACTGAGATCCAAGATTTCTTTTGACCATGAAGCACTACTTCCAAATGGTCTCTTGGTATTCTTACTCAATGCACATCCCTTACATACCCCTTCATGGTCTTCTTTTAGTTCAGGTATTCCATGTACTATGGAAGTTAGAGTTGGAAGGATCTTGAAATGTAGATGACCAAATATTCTATGCCAGAGTTCACATGGGCTAATAGTTGGGCCTCTGATATGCCCATTTTTCCATCATAGAAAACCATTATTCATAACCCAAATTCTGACACTTTTACAATCATTTCACGTCGTAATTCCATCACTTATCACCAACACATATCCTACGCCTCGTGGTTGATTATCGTTAGCTCTCTTAAGATTTTCTATTATTAGAGACAATTTAGTCATGATTTACTAATGACATTTTTTGCTAAGTTCATTTTCCACAGGGTTTTATTACTGAAATTCTTCACAAGTCAGTTAAACTAGTTGTTACAAGTTGAGTACGGAATAAATTATTATAGGTGAAAATATCCAATTTGGAGCTTTGACATCTCGGTGCATTTTTGGGGAAAACTAAGGAAGGTATTGTACAAAATGATGTTCTAACAACCTCCCATGATTTGGATTGCCCCCAGGTTGCACATGTGGGTCTCTAGAAGAAAATCAACAAATCTACTCAAAATCTGCACAATTTTCAAACAACCAAGTTTGATCTCAATTTTCATGCAACTAGAGGTGAATCTGGAAAATATGAGAAAATGGGTTTTTTTACCAATATAAAAAATTATCTATAACCTAAACCATTTCTCAAGATTCGCATTGGTTCAAAAGTTACGTGTGGGTATTTAAGACAGTTTCATAAAAAAACATTGTTTTCCCAGAATTCTAGAATCTTGTAAAAAGAGCCAAACAACCAACTTTGGGCATGTTTTCCAAGGATATGAAGTTGAATGAGACAAATATAAGAGATTTTTGTGTTGAAAATATGAAAAATTAGTTTCCCTCCAAAACTTTTTCCAAAATCCGTCATGGTTAGGACGATATGCCAATATCTTTGAGGCCAATTTGTTAAAAATATTCAATTTTCCATAATTAAGGAAAATGATTGATTCACCTTGTAAATCTTATAAATGGCTTAGCCATGTCTTGTGGGAGAGGATGGAGAGATCGTAAGATTATTGTAATCAAGTTGTGTTATCTCAAAAGGACTAAAGAAACGTATGTACAAGACTTATGTTTGATTATTGATACAATTTGATTTAATAAAGTTTGACTCCTACCACAAATTCAGAGTGAGTGTTATGGTTCTTTCTAGTTTCTAAGT
>APFE031710905.1:560-36713 GCA_000404065.3 Pinus taeda
TGTCTCTTTTCAAATCTGTCTTCAAATCTATCTTCAAATCATCCATCTTAGCTTCCATGCCCTTTATCTTATATTCCACACCATTTATCTTAGCTTTTGTTAGCTTTTGTGAGCGTGACATTTGTTGCACTTGTTCTTGTAATTTTGATATATCATGTAGCATTTCTTCCTCTTCTTGATGAGTCATGCTAGGGCTTTCAGGTTGCTTACTAGGTGTTTGCATTTTATTTCCTTGGGGCATCCGTTACTGATAATAATGCTCTACTATGCCCTTTGAATTCCTTCAAAATAATTTTTCAAACCAATCTTAAGCAAAAATTTAAAAGAATCTAGACACCTTTTTTCACTTTGTAGGAGCTCGATATTGCCTCTGATGTATCTCTATACTTTCAAATCATCTAGTTCAGAAATTACACCATGTAGTAGCCCTCTGTGTCCTCTTTCCAATGCCACCAATATGATCCAAATTGGATTCTCAAAGGAAGAGTTATGAAAAATCTCCCACAGTGACATGATTATAGACTAGTTCAGTAGAGTGAACTTGTACGATGTGCCATGAGTCACTTTTTCAACCGTTGGCTCTGAAAAACATATACAAGAAACTACAGTCCATCTTCTTTCTGTATCTTCTTACGAAATTTCAATCAGATGATCAGAGAGAAATTTATGACGATGTTCCCCAAGTCACCTGTTTGGAATGAAATTCAGGAGTCTGCAAGAAGACCAACTTCCTCAGATCATATCTCTATAAATATAGCACGAACAACTCTAAAAATTTGGACCCAAGATTTAGCACCATTTCTTCTCAAATGGGTTTTTCGTTTAGCTTCTGAAACGTTGCATAAAAACAGTTATAGCGAAAATGCCATGATGACCTATTTGGAGCAGTGAAACGCTAGAATCCAAAGCTCCGATACCAAATGTTATGAAACCAGCTCAAGAAAAGATAGAAAAGATATATCAACGCCTTAGAAATTCAGCCTCTTCGAGGGTGAAACCTCCTTTACATTACATAAATGAACAATTCTTGGATGATTCAAATGACAGAACCTCCTTTCTATATATAAGAGTCTATGGAGTCACAATATAACCCAGCTGACCTAACAATAATAATATAAAGCCACAAAAATAACAATAGAGGGATTCTATGGGGCACAGTAATAACAATATGGGGATAATAGGGGTACAACAATATTAATAAGGGATGCAACTACAATATTAATGGGGTAATTACTAGTATTATAGGGACCCAACATCCTCCTCGTCCCACCATTGTAGTGATGAACCCCTTAATGATCAACAATCCACTTCAATCCCCTCCAAGGAGACAATAGAGAAATATCCAAACACCACATTAGAAAATCCATAGAAAGAGGCCTTAAATGTAGAAAAAGATGAGCAACCTACTCCAACTCCTACTATGAAAATTCCAAGCACTCAAACACAAAAAGGCCCTTTGCCTTTCAATTTGGGAGCACAGGTAGCTAAACTAAAAATTTCAGTTCCCATAATAGAGATGATTAAAAATGAAACCTATAAGTCTCAAATAAACAAAACGTTAAACTTTGTTGAGAATGAAGACTTTGTCAACTTGTTTGATGATCGGCCTGAGCTTATATTCAGTCTTGCCATTAATAGAAAACCATTGGAAGGAGGAATACCACCTTTTTATATTAGCCTTAGCATTCATGATAAAATCTTACACAACGCAATGTTAGATTTAGGGATTTCACAAAATTTAATGCCTAAATAAATTATGAAAAAGTTAAACTTGGAAATTGCTAGACCTTACAAGGACTCATTTTCATTTGACTCAAGTCAAGTAAAGCATCTAGGATTAGTCAAAGACCTATGTATTTCCTTAGTACAATATCCTACTAAGACCATTCTCATGGATATTGTAGTCGCGGACATCCCACCTAAATATGGCATGATATTGTCTAGATCACAGGGAGCTAAACTCCAAGTATCTTTGCAACTTGACATGTCATATGCCACAATCTCAGTCTTTGGACAACCTAAAAAGTTGTATAGAGAGACCCTAATGAAATATGTGGTGAGTGGTCAGGATAGACCTCAAAAATTTCCTATCTACTCCCTGCATTCAGACATTGATTCCTTTATTTTGTATAATGTTGAACAAACACAACAAAACGCTTCAAACAATATTATTTCAGAACCAAAAGAAATTGTAGTTACAGCTAAAAACGAAACTGTCCAAACTCAAGAGATTTCTAATAAACAAGATAATCGAAATGCAACAAACAAGGAAAATTTTCTTCCCCCTGACAGTGAAAATTATGAACATGAGATATTATGGCACCTTGAATTTGATGGATCAATGAATAAGTTAGGAGCAGGGGTAGGAGTGTGGATATATAATCTAGAGAATGATCACTCAGAGGGAGATGCTTATAGACTGAATTTTAAAGGCACTAACAACATGGTTGAGTATGAAGCACTTCTTCTAGGTCTTAATTAGTTATGAAGCTAGGAGCTATAAGGGTTTCTGTCATGGGAGACTCTGAATTAGTGATCAAACAGATCAAGGCTATATATATGACCAAAGAACCTAGATTAAGTTGTTACAAAGGAACCATTATAGAAATACTCAACACTTTCCTAGAAACCAAGGTTGTTGTAATTCCTAGGAAGCATAATATGCAGGCTCATAGTTTAGCAATGTTTGCCAACACTTGTAAGTTACCATTTCAACCTAACCATTAGTACACTGCTGAGGTCAGACACAGACCTATTATCTGAGATAACTTGAAAAATTGGCAAGTATTTGCTAATGAAAAACAGATAAATAATTTTTTAACCTTAGAGGAAGAATTCGTAAATAGTAATATAGATACTGGCATAACATTAGATCCTTATTTTAAAGATGAAATAGAAATTAATGAAACAGAAGATGAAAAGAGAGATAGATTCCATCCCACTAAAGTTACAAAATTAGATGTAGAAAACATAAAGCAAGTTGAAATTGATGAGATAATTAAAGAAGACTCTGAAATCATTAATCTCAAAGAAAACTTTTTTCCCAAAGGATTAACACCTTTGGAAGACTTGTTCGATTCAAATGATGTTGCTAGAAAACCAAAGATGGAACCCTTAAAATATGATATAGAGGAGTGTAATATAGGCACTAAGGAAAATCCAAAATTGATCAAACTTTCAAAGTATATACCTCCTATCGAAAAATTGAAATACCTTAAACTATTAAAGGAATTCCAAGAAGTATTTGCTTGGAGTTATGAGGACCTCAAGTCCTATGACACTAGCATCATACAACACACTATCCCTATAAAAGAAAACCAGAAACTTCTCAGGTAGAAGCTTAGGAGGATCAATCCCCCCTATTTCCTTCTATTGAAAAGTAAATCCGAAGGATGTATGAAGCCAAGATAATAGCACCAATTAGATTCTCTGATTGGCTTTCAAATTTGGTGGAAACAAGGAAGAAAACTGGTGAGATCAAACTTTGTGTTGATCTCATAAATCTTAATAAAGTTTTACTCAAAGACAATTACCCTCTCCCTAAAATGGATCATATCTTACAAAGGGTAGTAGGGTCAATTAGAATCTCATTATTGGATGGGTTTTCTGGTTCTAATCAGATTTTAGTTCACCCAAATGACCAAGCTAAAACTATGTTTACTACTGCTTGGGGCACATTCATGTATGTGAAGATGCCTTTTGGATTAAAGAATGCAGGGGCCACTTTCCAAAGAGCCATCGACATAGCTTTTGCTAAGGAAATTCATGAATTCCTAGTAATATACTTAGATGACATAACTGTATTCTCAAAATCTGATAAATAGCACTTATATCATCTAAGGCAGGTCTTCATCAAATGTAGGAAGTATGGAATTTCTTTGAATCCCAAAAAATCTTTATTTGGGTTACAAGAGGGAAAGTTATTAGGCCATATAATCTCTAAAGATGGCATCCAAATAGATTTTGAAGGAATTGAATCCATCTTATAGATACAACATCATAGGAGCATTAGGGAATTACAAGCCTTTTTAGGGAAAATTAACTTTCTTAAAAGATTTATTTCTAACTTAGCAGAATTAGTTAGATCATTAAACAATATGTTGAAAAAAGATTCGACCATAAAATGGATCATTGAGGCTAAGAAATCCTTTGAAGATATTAAGCTAGCCTTAACAAAAACACCAGTTTTGATCAGTCCAAAGATTGATAGAGATTTGATTATATTTTCCTTTGCTTCAGAACACACAATTGCTACAGTTCTACTGCAAAAGAATGATCAGGGTTATGAACAACCTATTTCCTTTTATAGAAAAGCCCTGAGAGATTCCCCCTTAAAATATAATATAATGGAAAAGCAAGCCTTTGCTTTGGTCAAAAATATTAAAGATTTTAGAGTTTACATTTTATATTCTCATATAATAGCCTATGTCCCCAATTCATTAGCCAAGGATACCCTAACTCAGAATGGTCCAGATGACAAGAGAGGGAAATGGATTGCTACTAAATTAGAATATGACCCAGAAATCAAACCAACAAAGTTAATCAAAGGCCAAGGTTTAGCCAATCTCATGGCTGAATCGAACTGTCAGGCTTTAGATATAATTCTTATTACAGAAATGGATAATGGAGAGGAGATGGCGACTCCACCAATCAGCCAGGCCTTTATTGAATCACCATGGTATGCTGACATCATATATGTTTTACAAAATCTACAAGCTCCTCCTAAATTATCCAGGACCAAAAGCAGGTTTTCAAAAATGAAATCCTTAAAATTTTGCAAATTGACAATGCTTTGTTTTGGAGGAATCATGAAGGTATCCTTCTTAACTGTTTATTGAAAGAAGAATCTAACAAGGTGTTACAAGAGTTTCAAGCAGGTGATCGTGGAGGACATCTTTACTAGAAAACCACTACTAACAAAATTCTTAGAGCCAGTTTCCATTGGCCTAATTTGTTTTCTGATGTGATGAAATTTGTAACCTCTTGTCATAAATGTCAGATTTTTGAAGGAAAGAAAAATATTTTACCCCTGCCCCTAAAACCAATCTCTGTTGAAGCACCTTTTCAACAATGGGGTCTTGACTTCATTGGTAAAATCCACCCACCTTCCTTTACCCAACATAGATGGATCCTCACTGCTACAGATTATTTTACCAAATGGATATAAGCCATACCATCAGGTCAAGCCACTGACACTATTATAATAACCTTCCTTGAGGCCAACATCCTATCAAGATTTGGGTGCCAAACCAAAAATCATCACTAATAATGTAGCGGCTTTCAAATCCAGAAGAATGATTGATTTCTGTAATAAATATCATATAACCCTGGGCCACTCCATAACTTATTACCCTAAAGGAAATGGACTAGCGGAGTCCTAAAACAAAAGTCTAGTAAATATCATCAAAAAATTGTTACAGGATAACAAGAAGGCATGGAACAAAAAGCTAGTAAATGCCTTATGGGAAGACAAGCTAACCACAAAGAAATCCATTGGTACTAGTCCTTATCAATTAGTTCATGGAATGGAAGTTGTTTTCCCATCTTCCTTGGGAACACCAGTGATGAAGCTGCTCAAAGAGTTGCAGGTTGAACCAAATGACATCCAAAGAAGAATCAACCAAACAATTCACTTACAACAAACCAGGAAAGAAGTGTACATCAGATCTCAACTTGTGGAGGAAAGGATAAATAATAATTTTGATAAAAGGACTAAGGCAGAAGATTTTTACCTAGGGTAGAAAGTTTTAAAATGAGATTCAAGGAGAGAGCATAAAGGTAAACATGGGAAATTTGATTTCTTATGGAAAGGCCCAGATATGATTTATGCTTTCAGGGGTAATAATGCTTCCTTTCTCAGAGAAATGGATGGTATAGAAGTAGAAGGAGGACCAGTTAATGTTCGAATTCTCAAACACTATATTGAACCTAGTTACTGATTTCATTGATCATTTGTACATACTTTATTTTTCAAAAGTATAGAGTTGATTGGATGGTGATTTTTGAAGTTGAAGCCTGAAGAGAAGGCCCTAAGCTCCAAAAGTTTTACTATCATAAGTAGTAATAATGCAAAAACATGAAAAGGAAAAGTTACAGGGTAACATCACAGCAATTTAGAAGGCCGTTGGTCTACAAAGTTCTTGACATTTCATCAGGAGATGCCATCCCCAAGTGCAACCATTGTTATGTTCCTATACCAATAGGAGTCATAATTTTTGAATGTCTGAGATTAACCCTGTAATATGTACATCCTTTGCTTTCCACATATGTTTTTCATATTCAAAAAAATTAAAAAATGTAAAGAGGGTATGTCCTAAAAGAATAATCAAAGGACAAAAAGAACAAAAAGGTAAAAAAAGATGAAAAATATGAACCCCAAGAAAAGAAAAAAGACCATGAAAGTGAGCAAGCCAAAATGTCACTACTATCTACTTTTGTGCATAATAAATGATTGTGTGCAGTTGGTAATCTTTTCCACAATCCATGATAGTCAAAACGTTTAAACTTGGCTATTTCATGTTTTAAATTTCATGTCTATAGGCAGAGAATAAAATTTTTGACCAAATAGTGTAATCTTGGCAGATAATTAGATAGGTAGAGTTAATAAAAGGAGCTCAATTGTTTAATCAGAACCCTAGGATGTGATAAGGTTGGAGTTGGTTAGCTCAATATTGTAAAGAGAAAGAAAAATGTTTGATAAGGGTTTGCTAGCTCAAATGCACCCCAATAAAGAGAAGAAAAAATGGTATGATGAGTAGATGGGTAAGTAGAAGAAAGGTTGCAGAAGTATGATGATTGATTAGACAAAAACATATTTATTATTCTCATCATAAAAGTTCCAAAAGTGAATGGGAAATCAAGCATGCAAATGGATATCAAAGTCAATTAATTAATTTCTCTCATTCATTTCACCTTTTACTTAACTAATTTCCCACAATAAAGTTCAAAGTACCAAAACCTTTAAGTCAAAGAGGCTCATAGCATTTCTCTGACTTTTGGAGGGACTAGACCCTCGGCTCAATGACTTACAGGTAAATACTAAAACCCCCTCATAAAAATTCATTCCCCCCTTCAGTTCATTAATTTTCCCTAATAATACTCCTTTCCTAAGGTTAAAACATTATTTACTTAGGGAAAGTAATCACCCCTATGTAAAACCACTTTTTCCCAAAAGCCCACAAAAACACTTTAGCCTAAGTTATAATGCATATATACGAAAAGCAAACAAATCACAGAAAATACATTATGCTTAGCGCAATTCATTTCCACCGTTTTCATATTAATTTCAAAATTTTATATATTAATTCCGATTAAAACCCTTTCCCATATGTATATATTAAATCCCTTACATTAATATCCTTGGACCTAGTTTTAACTATAAAACTACAAAGAATATGGCCATCTCTACAGATAATTCCCTTTAAATAGGGCAGAGGAAACAACTAAAAAGAAAGAAGAGGAGAAGAAGACAACAGAGGAAACTAAACGGGAGGAAGAGGGATTTAAAGAAGTGCCTACCAGAAGAAAATCAGGAAAAGGTTCGCTCCTGAGGCAACCACCCATTAAAACAATGCCATTGGAAAATAAAAACAAGTTCAAAGCCCTTCAAGAAGAGGAAATGGGGATGGAAAAGGAGTATAGTGATGAAGAACCAATGGAATTATCAAAAGAAATGGGAGAATAGGACATAAGCCAGGGAAACATGGAACAAGGAGGGGTTGAGGAGAACGCGGACCAGATAAACAACCAAACTCAAATGGATATAGATCCTAAAAAAGATAAAGGAGGAGAGGAGGAGCTTATAATGAGGAAATTGTTACAGGAATGGAGGTTTTTAGATGAAAGGTTTATACCTAAAGAGTAGAAGTAGTTATATAAAGAGATGTTTCAAAATACAAGGAGAAAGTAGGGAACTTACAGCAAGTCAACTAGAATGACCAAAAGTGCAAGGGACCTAGAATATAGGATTGGGCAGCACTGGCAAAGGAGGAAGAAAAAGAGGTAGGCGTCCAATGAGGGAAACAATCCAAGTGGTGGGGGAGATGCTGGTGAATTCAAGAAGAGTCATACCTCTATCGGAGGTATTTCAATAACCACCAAAATTACTAAAATGTTAATCACAAGCTGGAATATCAGAGGTCTCAATAGCAGGGGAAAACAGAGATATCTGAGAGACAGATTGAAAAAAGATAAACCAAGTATAATGATAGTTCAAGAAACCAAGATTAGCACTCAGAAAATGGAAGAAATAATGAGAATGTTTAATACTCATTATGAGCTAATGGGTCAGGATGCGGCAGGCACCGCAAGACGATTAGCAATCTTATGGAATCCTAAGGAAGTTCAATTTGAGAATTAGATAAGCTTCCATCGGATCCTCTCAGGAACCTTCAGAGTGATAGGGTTGTTAGAATGGATAGTTCTTACAGGTGTATATGGTCTGCTTTTACCAAATGAGCGTAAAAGCTTCCTTCAGAATATGAAAATAATCCGAAGACTCTACCTAGAGATGCCATGGATTGTAGGTGGAGACTTTAACATGATCACAACCATAGTGGAAAAAAGAGGAGGATTGAGGACAACAGACCAAGACATGGAAGCTTTTGGTGACATGATATCAGAACAAAGATTCATTGATATCCCCACAATAAACGGGACCCATACATGGAACAATCGTAGAGGTGGCACAAATGAAATCACATCGAGACTGGATAGATTCTTAATATTGGAACAAATTATGAATAGGGATATATACATGGAATCAATGATCCTTCCAGCAATGGGCTTAGACCATTGGCCAATCAGGCTAGAAATTGACCTTAAACTGAGCACCAAAAGACACCCTTTCAGGTTTGAAGCGTTCTGGCTTAGGAACCAACAATTCATTCCAAAGGTGGAGGAGTGGTGGACCAAGAGCCAACAAAGAGGGCGAAGCAAGATGCAAACTTTTCAGCTAAAGTTGAAAGAACTCAGGGAAAAAATGAAAAAATGGAACAAAGATGAATTTGGGAATATATTCATAGAAAAGCAATGTCTAGAACAAAAAATGAGAGAGCTGCAACAGGAAATTATAACAGAAGGCAGGAGTGAGGAAAGAAGTAGAGAAGAGGGCATAGTGATAAGCCAACTTGAGGAGCACAGAAAACAGGAAGAGATCTAATGGAAGCAAAATTCATGCATAAATTGGCTTCATGAAGGAGAAAGGAACACAAAGTTCTTCCATCAAGCCATGATCCAGCACCAACAAAGGAACATAATTTTTTCCATAAAAAATGAGGAAGGACAACATATAACCCAGCATGAAGAAATGGAATAGGCTCTCGTAGGACATTTTAATGATATACTTACTGAACCTCAAAGGCTATAGGCAGGATATGCAATGAAATTCCAAAAATGATCAATAGGGACTAGAATTTAGCACTAATGAGGGCAGAAACTATGGAATAAGTGGAGGAAATTGTGAAAGGATTAAAAAGAAACAAAACCCCAGGACCAGACGGATTTACAGCAGAATTTTACCAAGCAGGTTGGCAGTTCCTAGGGCAAGACATCCTCGAGGTGGTCGAGGAATCGTGTAGACATCAGAAGGTATGGCCTAGCCTAAACTCAACTCTTTTATCTCTTATTCCAAAAACTGCTCACTTGGAATCAGCCCAGGGCTTCCATCCTATTGCTCTTTGTAATGTAATATATAAGATTATTGCAACTTTAATGGTCAAGACATTGAAGCCAATTCTATCTAGTATAATCTCCCCTGAACAAACTGAGTTTGTGGAGGGGAGAAATCTTCTATATGGGTTGGTGGTCTCTCAGGAAGTGATCCATTCCATGAAACAAAAAAAGGAAACATGAATGATGATAAAGCTAGATCTCTCAAAAGCATATGACCAGATAAACTGGAATTACCTTAAAACAATATTACTAGAATTTGGTTTTTGCAATAGATGGGTGAGCTGGATATGTAGTATGATATCCACCCCCAATTTTTACATTCTTTTAAATGAATCACCTACCACGACTTTCAATGCCACAAGAGGATTGCACCAAGGAGACCCTTTATCCCCATTTTTGTTCATAATAGCAGCTGAAGGATTGGGAAGATACTTCAAAAAGGAATTGACGGAGAGAAAAATTAAAGGTCTGAGACCATGAGGAAACAACTTACCTATTACACATCAACATTTCGTGGACGACATTATGCTATTCTGTGTTGTTTCTCTGAGAGAAGTTAAATGAGTGAAACGGACCCCAGACCTATTTATGGAAGCTTCAGGCACAAAAATTAACAAGGATAAATCCATCACTTTCCTCTTCAATACACCAGAAATGGTCAAAGCCCACTTGACCAGAATTCGGGGTTTCTGCTCTGGAGAATTACCTACAAAATACTTGGGAACTCTTTTAGCCTCAAATCCTCTGAGGATAGCAAACTGGAAACATACCATCGAGAAACTCAAGAATAGGCTGGCTATTTGGTCCTTCAGGTCTCTGAATATAGCGGGAAGACTAGTGCTCCTTAAATTGATTCTCCAAGCAATCCCCATATACCCTCTCTCAGCAATGGCTGTCCCTAAAGGAGTGTGCACAAAAATGATAGAGATATTCAGAACATTCGTATGGGGAGGACCAAAGCAACAAAAGAAATGGGCTCTAATATCATGGAAAGGCATAACAAAAACCAAAGAGGAAGGGGGACTAGGTCTCAGAGACCCGTATACTTTGAACCAAGTACTAGGAGTGAAGTTATGGTGGAGGTGGATGAAAGGTGGCGAAGATCTATGGAAAAAAATATTGACTCAAAAATACAACATGCCTACAACTACTGAAGGAATTCTTAGACTAGTGGAGGTTCCAAGAGGCTCCACAATCTGGGATCTGGTAAGTCAAAATAGAGATATCATAGGCAAAAATGCATTCTAGGAAATAAGGAATGGAAATATAGCTAAATTTTGGGAGGAATCCTGGCAGCAAAGAGAAAGAATGATAGAGATACAAGACTTGCAAAACACATACCAGAAGGCCAGAGTACAGGGCTTAAATTATGTCAGCGAATACTGGAGAGAAGAAAGACGAGATGAGACCTGGCGAGCATGGAAGGAATCAGAAGAATAGGACAACAATATTAATACTGAACAAAAAGCTTTGTTGGTAAAAGAAATGGATTCAAGAAGAATTAAAATTAGAACAAGTCTGGATATACTTCGATGGGGTAGATCTACAAAAGGAACCTTTATGGTTAAGGAAGCCTATTATCTAATAACCCGACAGGAGCATGAAGACCATGCACAAGAGTGGAAACAAATATGGCAGAAGAAGTGGTGGCCAAAGGTTACCTTGTTCACCTGGTTAGTAGGAAGAGGCCGCATCCTGACATGGGATCAAATACAGAAACGATGGTTCCATGGACCTCCCAGATGTAATCTATGCAAACAAGACAAAGAAACGCAGGAACATCTCTTAAACTCATGCCCTATAGCTCAGCAACAATGGGAAGAAATCAAAAACCCCTTCGGAAAGACAAACCGGGATCCTCGGGACATTAAACAAACCATTTTTCAATGGGGGAAAGGTCAATTCTCAAGCCTGGTGGTAAGGAGAGCATGGAGTCTAGCAATGGGATTCAATATATGGCTAATCTGGAAAGAGAGAAACCAAAGAATATTTCAGGACAAAATCAATCCCCTAGAGATGATATGGAAACGAACCCAAAAACTTATAAGGGATACAATTCTAGTGGAAGCCTGGAAACAGGAAGACTGGAAAACTACTTCGGAAGAAAGTCGAATCTTAACCAGTCAAAATCTGGAATAAGGCATGGTTTATCCTCAGAAGCAAAAAAATAAGAGCATACACAACCAAAGCCCAACCAAGTTCAAATTCCCTCACAATGACTTCATCAAACTAAATTTTGATGGGGCGTCTAAGGGGAACCCGAGGGCAGCAGGATTTGGAGGGATTTTAAGAGATAGTCAAGGACGAACCAGATGGGTTTATGATGACCAGGGAGGTATAATGAGCAATAATGAAGCAGAACTAATGGCAGCCTATCAAGGCATCATAATAGCAATTCGAAATGGGTACAGAAAGCTAGAAATCAAGGGAGATTCAAAATTAGTAATCGAGATGCTCAAAAAATTGAATAATGGGAAGGATTGGGAATAGGTAGCAAAGAGTTGGAGGATGACCAGACTAATTCAGGACCTGGCAGAAATTATGAAACGTATTGACTACAGGATTATTAACCATGTTAGAAGGGATGGTAATAAAGCTGCGGATTTCCTAGCTAACTGGGGCTGTAATGAACAAGATGGGAAAGTGGATAGCACATGACCAACCCACTTGGCAGCGACACGATGGGAGTCCCTTAACCTAATCATTACCCAGGACAACAATGAGATCACAACTTCAAGATAAAGGTTACAGAGGGCCCCCGATTGGGGTGGACAAAAGGGCGACATGTGGGATAATGATGGAGGCAGGGAGGTGGCAATACAATCCACCTCTTAAGTTAATCATCCCACAGGATGTTGAGACAACTTGTAGGCACGGTCGAAAACCGAGGTGAGGAGATGGAAGAATAATGGAGGAATAAGGGGCAAGGATCAATGGCATTCGGACGATGGGATGTTAGGTAGGTGGCAACAGAACAATAAGAGCAGGTAAGGGCAGAGCTGAAGGCAGTTTGATGTGAAGGAGGGCGACGAAGGAAGAGAGCAGCTAGCAGGTAACCCCTGCTACTCATTTCAGAAAGGGGTAGAAGGAAATGGCAGAGAGAAGGAGAAGGGCTGGAGAAGATGTGAACAAGGCAGGTAAGAAGACGAGACAAGATAAAGGGATGCAGAGAGCTCAGTTCGACACCGAGCATGGCCAGCGGGAGATAGATAAACAAAGGGCCTAGGAGGAAGAAAGACCCCCTGAGCATAAAAAACAATTTCCCTCTAAAGGAAGAGTGGGGATGGCCAACATGCTTGAGGAAGAGAATTCGGGAGAAGAAATAAATCTGGACAGGAAAGAAAAGGAGTCTGGCAGAGAGGAATTCATGGGGAGAGTCTCATTCGAGGTTGGACAGGGGAGCTAGGAAGCCACTAGGAGCAGACTGCTTCGCTCAGGTAGAGAAAGAGGACGCAAGGGCAGAGGGAGAGCATGACAATTCGGTAGGAAAGATTCTAAAGCACCTTCGCCAATACGACAGAGATGGGGACGTAGAACAATGAAGCGTATGGTAAAGGAGGTAGAGAAGGCCTACAACGAGGGAACTGACACTGACATCTGTAGACTTGTTTAGGAACTAGAAAACAATGCAATGCAGGACGATTCAGAACCGGAAATGGAGGATTGGGGCAACCTAATCCCCGATCTGGGCAATACAAGGGGACGCCTATCCTTATACAAACAGGCCCTACATGTATACTGGGTGGTGAAGCGGTTATTGGCAAAGGCTATCGAGCAGGTAGTAGTGGAGATGGCTAAAATGGCTCAAGGAATTCCAAATTTAAGAAGGGAGATGAAAAACCTCCAACTTACTTTATTGATGCAGGATAACAGGCTAGAGGAAATTCAAACACTACTAAAAAAGATAACTAAAGCGCCTCGAGAAGAAGATATCAAGCTTGAAATTATGGTAGACTGATCCTTCCAGATTATGCAAAGGGTTTTCTTTGTTAGTCCTTTGAGAACTTGTTCTCCGTTTTGCTCTGTTATAAGTTGATTATGTCGATAGGAAACCAGATTAGTAATTTTGGCAGCGAAGTGTATCTGGCATGGATTTGCAGACTTAGTATTTTTTGTTATTGGTTGATGTATAAATACTTAAGGTGGCCAACAAACCCGGTTTCCCTCCTGGGCGAGTTGAGGCCACCAAACGTTTGTACTTATTTCAACTTGGATAAATAGAAAATCAAAGGTCCTTCATTAGCTTACAAAAAAAAAACTATAAAACTACAAATTTCAGTGAAACCTCGACAAATTTGTTTAACTAATCGATTCATGATTACGTTAAGTAAAACTCTGCAAATCACCCCTACCACCTAATTTCATCGTTAACCCATACTTAATCACCATACTGTTGCAATTAACCCATCGAGCGCCCCCCCATTACCCTCTGCGCTTGTTCGTAGCATGATCATCGTCCGATCTGAAGGCCCGCATCCAACGCTCATAAGCCATTTCGGGTGGGATCATCTTTTGAACGATACCCACCTGAAAAAGTGGATTTCCATCGAGCCCTCGATGCTACATGTCATTTAATGAATGGAATCAGCCAACCCCTCTCGAATACCACCAAGCCCACAAAAGCGGTGCGAAATAAACTACTTACCGCCCTATCACTAAATGACAAAACCGTCTACTATTCACTTTGTGCCAAAATTCAAAAAAATCAAATGTTTACTCGTTTAAACACGAAAACCGTAGTTTTTCTCGTTTTCCCCTGTTTGTGCAGTAAAACCCTATGTAACCCTTTTGCGCCAACTGAAGCCTTTGCTAACCAATTCTAGCAGGGTTTACCTCCCGAAAGCACTTTGGACTCACTCCATAGACCCATAAAGCTTGATAGAGCCATTAATGACCCTCCATGTCAACCCAACATTTCCCTAACAGTTTGTTTTATTTTACAGATGATCAAAAGACCACATTCTTGGATAAACAGTCTTAATACTAGTCATGAGACATGTTTACTTTGAGACTGTTATCAAATATATTCAAACAGAGACGAAAAATAAAACATACAGTTAAAATACAAGCAGAGGAAACATGAAATTAAATGATTTACTGTTGAAATAAACAGTAAAAACCTAAAACATACAGTGAAGGTAAAAGGACACAGTAAAGAATAGTCAAAGTGTATGAAGGTTAAAGAGTATCAGATTGAAGACCAAGTCAAGTAAAGTAGCTAGCATGAAGAAAAACAATAGGGAAGACACTTACAAAGCATACAGATTCATGTCAAGGTGAAGATAGATGAAAAAACAGAACGTTAAAACTAAACAGTAAAAGTAAACATGAAGGAAGTAAGGGTTAAACAGACATAAAAACACTTTCACCGGCAACAATGAAGTTTATCCAAAGTAAAAGTGAAAAAAAGTTAAAAGAAATTTAATGTTAAAAGATGAAATCAGAGCAGAAATGGTACATTCTTTAGAAATTTCCTGTTTAATTCATAGTATTTCAGAAACTAGTTTGGCCAATATAAGATGAATTTTGAGAAATGGGAGGAGGTTTGTGTTCCTAAAATTATAGTCTAAGAAAACCTATCTCATTGTTTACAAAGGTATCACCAAATGTGAGATACGTGCATGTCTTCACAACCTATTTTTCGGACTGTGCAAAGTCCTATTTTTGACATCTTTTTGCAGAGAATATTGTGAATAGCAGGAGCTGAATTTTGGGAAACTGAGAGAGTTTTATCTCAAAAACATACCTGTCTACAATAACCTCTTTCAATTTTTACATATCTATCTTGGATTGAGATATACAAAGGTATCAATGGACCTTAATTTTGCAAAATTGCTGGGGCAGAATGCACAAAGAAAGGATGCAGTTAGTGACTTGGATACCTCATCATCAATTAAGAGTTGCTATCAAATTCTAGTTTCTCTTCTTTTATCACCATAAATCCATAAATATAGTGCCAAATAGATTCATTAGTTTTGAGTGTCCTTTATTTGAGTTCTATTAATGTAAAACAGTTTGAGATATTTGTAAAACCAATCTTGATATTTTTCAAGATATTTCAGTTTAGAATTTGTATAAATACTTCTTCATTTGAAGTGTTTATGGTGGATTCTTATACTTTCAATAGAAGTTTGTTCCGAGGCTGTAAAAGCTTTTGTATCACTGACTAGGCTAGCATGCTGGATTTATGAATAAAGATCAGATATTTCAAGGGATTCATGTGTAAAGCGGAGTACAAATGAGTAATTCTCTTTTGTTGTTTTACCTCTCTTAACGTTGTTTCAAAATCTTGAATGTTTCCGAAGTTTGAATGTCTAACTTGAATATTATTTCATAATTTTTTTGACTGCACTCTGTCTTACTGTTATACATTCTTAATGTTTTCTCTTAAACTATCTTAGCTAGGGAATTCATAACTACTCCTTAGATTCCATAGTTTCACCTCTGGTCTATAGTAAAGGATTCTTAAATGCCCTTTACTCATGATTCATTGTTGTTCTCCCATATTAGCCTCAATCTGAGGATTATTGATTGCCCTCTCACCCCCGTTAAGACTCATTTCACCATTTAGTCCAAGGATATGTACTTCACTCTGCTATCTTGCCCCTTGAACATTCCCTTTAGTGATTTAACTCCAGCTTTGTTGCCCCTTCTTTGACTCCATCGCAAAATGGCCTAAAGGCATCAACCTATCAGCCTATTTTAAGGATTCCACCACCAAATCTTCATACAAATCAAAAGCCCCCCTGAACTCTAGACCTAGCCTAATATCTAAGCAAACATAGCTAAATTATATAGAGAGAGCGCTCTCTGAGCCATAGGTTGGGTAGAGCCTATGCTTAAAAGTTGGTTTGTGGTTACCTCGAAGCTTTCCCTTCTTCCAAAACTTCTAACGAAATTTTTTGAGCGATAATAACCTTTAGCTTGGAGAAGGTAATAGTTGTGCTAGTTACAATAGAGAATATCATTTCTCCAGTATGTATGTCCTTGACATCAAACTCAAAAGATGCCTTCTTATAATCTAATGCTCCTTTAGTCTGAGGAACTTGTGCCTAAAGGAATTCCATCTGCATTTTCCCCCTTCTCTTATTCAAAAGTTGTCAGTAGCATGCTTTGGACACTAGAGGTTTGTTTCCAAAATTGGTTGTATGTGTTTATCTTCAAGGCTTCAATTCCAACCTTTATTTCCTTGAAGATATTCATGATGCTCTTCTCTGGCTCGCTTGAAGCAGATGTACCTATGTGCATAATTTGTTGTTGCTTTTGTAAGGTTGTGGAGGTGGTAAGACACTATGTAGACTAATTACCCACTAATTAAGATACAAGAGGCTCATTAGTAGTGATAAGATTCTGCTACTCTAAATCTTTGCTAAGGCTTAATATGGAGCTAAGCATTACCTTATTTCTGTACATGATTTTAAATCCCTCACTAAATATATAAGTCCCTAAAGGAGACTCTTCCTCTCTACTCCTCTTGGTTTTTGTTTCTTGAATTGTAGGAGTTTGTTGTTGATGAGGGGACCTACTCTTCTTTTTCTCTTGTAATGTGTTCTCAACCCACTCTGGTTGATTCTTATATTTTTCTATCTCTATCCTAGGTGTGTGGAAATAAGGAGTAGACTTGGTTTCTACCCATAATCTAGAAATTATCCCTAGTGGATCATAGGACCAGGTATAACTAAGATTAAACTTCATTTCCCTTAGGTGTTTGTCAGCCTCTTGACTTGCTGCTCTGTTGTTGCAAATGAATGGGCCAACCTGCATTTTTATCTTAAACTGAGACTTTTTTCTTGGCAACAACAAAATGGAATTCATCCATGTTGATCATCTGCCTAATGTATTCTAAGGTACAAATTCTCATTGGGAGGAATTTGGGAAGTTTATATGGTGGCAGCTCACATCATAAAATCCTTATCTTTGTGTAATTCTCATATAAGTACCAGTCTCTTGTTTGTACCTATTCTGATAGCTGCAAGGCCTCTTTGATTTCTTCACTAATCTTTGGTTTAGTTCTACTTCTTAGGAGGCTTATGGGTAGATGGACAAACATCTCAGTAAGTTGTTTGTAAGTATATTCTTTTTGCTATTTCATAACCAGAGTCATCCAGAAAATGACTGATTGCTGGATTCCTTTCTCATCCAGATTTTTTAATTACAAGTTCATGTTGTCCCCCTGAAGGTATATGAACGACTATATTAAGATAGATGCATATTTAAATAACTACTCTATGGCAAACTTGATCAGCTACTAATAGATATATTCTACACGAAAATGGATGAAATTGAACATAATTGAGGTCTTATCATCATTAGAAAAGATGGATAAAAATCCTATGATGGCCTCATCTACTAATTGGTCAGAGTAGTTGCCAAGGAGGTAGGAAATGACAGTGATTATCTGCTTGGCTCTCTCAAGGAATAGGGATGAGGGATAAGGAGGACATTCTTTGGTAATCCAAGATCTTGTGTTAAGAATAATTCAAGAGTTTGGGTTCTCTTAGAAAAGTCTAATTTCTAGTATATTTCAACTAGAGCTTCATAAGAAAATGGGGTGTTATTGTTGATCGTGGGATCTTGCATCATTTGATCAATAGCCTCATGGGCTATGGTGAATATAATTTTGTCCATTGGGATTAACTATGGCCCTTTGGCTTGGTATATATGAGGCATGGAATTTTCTAATGAAATCAAGAGTATTGTGGGTATGAGGAAAGATGTAATGAGGTAGGTTTGACTCCCACAACTGGATATCATCTAATTTATCAATGTATTTATCTTTGAGCTAGTAGTACATCTCGAAGAGGTTGAGTTCATAGAGTGTTTTATGGATCTTGTAGTCTCTATCAGCCATAGGGATATGATGAAGATCTATAGGAGGGTAGATGAGAGGATTAACAATTTCCTCTGGTTCTTTATCCTTGGGAGGCATGATGGGTAAGCCTAATAGTGAAAAATTGGTTGGGAAATGACACAATTCATGGATAGACAAAAACTTATGGGGCTAGGAATAGAAGGAATAATTTGAAAATGATCAGACAAGTAGTGTCACTAGCAGTTGACAGTGTTGGGATCTGGCCAGCAACCTTTAATCAAAGCAATGGCAGTGATAAAACAATATTTTTGTAACCTGCAAATAGATAAGAAGAAGGTTTACATAAGAGTTCTAGTTTTTCGTTGTTGGCATGGGTCTGTTGATTTAACGGCTAAGAAAATTAAATTCTTAATGGATTGATTATGGAGGGGTTGAATATGATTTGATGGGGTTAATGGACAGATGAGGTGGCAAGAGAGCAATGGCGGATGCACAATGGTTAGGTATGTGGTATTGAGAATAAGGAATTCAGCTTTTCAAAGGGGGTGGTGAGCGGCTTGTGGTTTTGCTCATGTGGGGTCTGAAACGCTATGGAGCTACCATGTAGGGGTGGGCGTGGTTTGGTATACACCCATTTTGGACCCCCCCCCTCCTGATGATAAAGCTCGGATGGCAAGGGGGGGCCGAAATTATATGTGGGCTATCGAATGCGAGGAGATATGCAGGGATGAAGAGTGATATGGTGGTGAGTTAATGTGATGTGATAGGATGGATTGGTGGGGTCAGGAATCGACATTTAATGTGATTTCAAGAAATATGAAATATAAGGGGGTATGAACTTGGGGAAATTATATGAATGGAATGGACTGGCAGAGGGACGATATGGGATTAATACTTAGGATATGGGGTTTTTAAAACTTAGGATAGTGTTAATATCGAAAGTAGTCATATAAAACTTAGAGTAACCTTCACTCTTATTTCAATTTCTTCTTCACATGGAAACATAATGGATGTTTGATTATGGCGCATTTATATTAGCAGCATGTGAATTTTCAAAGACATAAAATGAATATTTCCTTTTCTTCTGCTTCCGTAGCATTTTATTTTCCTTTGTCTTCTTTATTTAGTGTAGCTAACTCCTAACATTTTATTGATATGGATGCCTATAAAACATCAAATTTTCCTAACATTTTAACTTTTCATTCTTTTGCATCCATATCCTATCTTAAGATTTTCAAAATTATTTGACTAATATGCTAACTTATGAAAACTAGATAATGTTACAACATTGGCTCCAGCTGGGGACTAGTTCCCCCTGTGGGATGTAGAGAACAAGCATATCCAAGTACCTTCTCCTTGGGCTATGGAGTCTTTGTTGAAAGAGTTACTCACTTGCAATTTTCAAAAATAAACAAACTCTTTGAATATTTACAGATGATGAATGAATGAAGAATCAATACCGAATGTAGTGTTTTAGGTATCTCCGATTGACTGGTAATGAGGAATACTCTCCTTCTAGATTCTATAGAATAAATGTATTGTTCCCTTTGAATTCTACAATGTTTAATGGACCAAACCAGAGGTTGTCAAATTTTTCATGCTTGCCTTTGTCTTCTCTCCTTGTATCTCATCTGAGCACTAGGTCATCTTTCTTGAAATTTCTTTCTCTAGCCTTTCTGCCAAGCAACTCTTTCATCTTGTTCTAGTATTTCCTTAGCTTGTATTGAATTTCATTCATGTCTTCATTCAACTCAATTATTTGATTAATCCTTCTTGAGAAATCATATTTTTCTTCATAAGATTCTTGGAGAAACCTCATAACAAACAAAGCTAAATGAGTAGAAAAAACTACTTCCTTTCCATAAACTAATTTGAAAGGAGACTTGCATGTTGATATTTTAAGAGAAACTTTGTTTTCCCAAATGGCATGAATAAGATGCTTGTACCAACTCTTTTTATGGGCTTCAAGAGTCTTCTTAATGACCTTAACTAAGCTCTTGTTGGAAGACTCTACTAGCCCATTACCCCATGGATAGTATGGTGTAGAATGATGTAAAAGGATTGAATACTTTTGACATAATTCAATCATTTTAACACTGCTGAAAGATGTTGCATTATTTGTAACAATCTGTTGAGGACATCCAAATCTTGACAGCATGTTTTCTTCAAGAAATTTAATTACAACACTATCAATGGCATTCTTCACTAGTATGGCTTAGACCCACTTGGTAAAATAGTCTATGGAAATTAGAATCCATCTATGTTGTTTGCTTGACTGTGGATGAATTTCCCCTATAAAGTCTAATCCCCATTGAAGAAAAGGAGCATCAGCTGATGCTGGAAGCTAGGGAAGTGATGATAGTTTCTGTTTTCCTGTAAACAATTGGCATTCTTTGCAACTTCTTACTCTTGCCCCAACTTCTTTGAAAAGTGTGAGCCAATAGAAACCTGCTTTTAGAATTTTGTAGGTTGTTGCTCTCGAGGCATAGTGTCCACCACATAACCCTGCATGGAACTAGTCTATAATACCTTTTGTTTTATTTTTAGTTAAGCACAGAAGAAGGATATTAAGAGGGTATTTCTAGTACAAATTAGCATTAATAATGTAGTATTTCACTGCTTTAAGCTTGAGGGCTTTGCACTATTTCAAATTTTTCTTAGCCGGAAATTAAAAATTTCTAAGAATCTGCACAATATCATAATACCAATCAGAAAGTAGATATTTGTGATCTATATGAACAAGAATGGCTTGATTTGAAGGAAGATGTTCTTGTGGATTTTCCCCTTCTCTAAGACGAGGCGGTTCTTGTGGATTCTCCTTTGTTGTTAAGGAAGGTTCTTGTGGATTCTCCCCTGATGACATTAAGGAAGGTTCTTGTGGATTCTTCCCTGATGACATTTCAAAATCTAGATTTATCCCCAATAATTTGCAATTGGATTCAGTTAACAATTTAGCCAAGCCTCGGCCTTTTACTAGATTTGTTATTTTTATTTCAAGGTCAAATTCAAGGATTTTAGCAATCCATATCCCTCTTCTCCCATCAGTATTAGGTTGAGTCAAGATAATTTTAACGACACGATTAGGGACACAAGCTATGATGTGTGAATGCAAGGCATAGGTTCTAAAGGCTTTTAGGGCTTGAATTAAGGCATAAGCTTGTTTTTCAATAATATCATACCTAAGTTCAACATCTCCCATTGCTTTTGAAAAGAAGGCTATGGGGTGTTCATCACCATTTGTATTCTTCTATAAAAGTACAATAGCTAAGGCTATTTTGGATGCAAAAGAAAATATGCTAAAGGGTGAAGAATAGTTAGGGATAGCTAATGTAGGGGCCTCAGATATAACCGTTTTGATCTGGTCAAAAGAATACCTAGCATGTACTGTCCATTTCACTTCATTATTTTTCTTAAGCATATATGTTATATGTTTAACTATCTCAGCATAATTTGGAATAAACCTTCTAAGAAAATTGATCTTTCCAAGGAAGGTTTCAATCTCTTTCTTATTCCTTGGTAGAGGTACGATCTAAATAGCTGAAACTCTTTTTGGGTCAACTATAACTCCCTCCTTGGAGATAATATTCCCTAGTAATTCCCCTTCCTTCACAGCAAACAAATATTTCTTCAAATTGATTGATATGTCAAATTTCCTACACGTGTCAAAAACCTTGCTCAAGTGTTTTAAATGACTTTCATCAGAATCAGAGAAAAGAATTAAATCATCTAGATAAATTATAGTAAATTCAAATGTTTTACCTACAAATGCAAGGTCCATGGCTCTCTTGTACCTGAATGGAATTCTGGCATGCATAAATCTACCCCATGGTGTGGTGAAATCTTTTTTGTCTTCGTCATCTTCACTTACCATGATCTGATTATAACCAGAAAATTCATCTAGCATAGAGACCTTATTGGCACCTGAAATTTTTTGAAGTAGATGTTCCATTTTAGGCAATGGATAGTTATCTTTTAAGGACGGTTTATTTAGGTTTCGGAAATCTATACATAGGCTAATCTCACCGTTCTTCTTCCTAACAAGAACTAGGTTGGATACCCAATTAGAATACCTTAAAGGCGCTATTATATGAGCATCAAGTAGCTATTTAAGTTCCTTTTCAATGGTTGGAAGTAGTATGGGATTAATTCTTCTTAACTTTCACTGAAAGGGTTTTGCTTCTGGTTTCAAAGGAATCTTATGCTCAATCAAATATGTGTCATAAGTTTTCAATTCATTATAAGACTAGGAAAAAAAATCTTTATAGTTCTTAAGAAGATTCAGGTATTTGACTTTAACATCCAAATGTAAAGTTGAAGACAATTTAGCATTTCTCACATCATCCAAAGTCCCAATATTACATTCTTTGATTTCCTCTTATAGTGAGTGAAACAAAGGATTTTTAGAAACATTATTATTATCAAATAGGTTTTCCAATGGGACTAATCCTTACAGGATAAAATTATTAGATAACTGTATGATATCATGATCAAGAATTTTAGGACTGAATGATGTTTTTGGACTTTGTGGATCTAATTCTTGGATAACTTGTTGATTTTCTTCAATTTTAATATTTGAAAATTCATTAATGAATTGAAGAAAATATTTTAATTGTTCACCATCTTCAAAAATCTGCCAATGTTTAATATTATTAGGAATTAACAGTCAATACTTGACTTAGATTTATTATTCTAACGAGACTGACTCAAGGATTTTGAAGGAGCTTGCTGAGACAGCTAATGAATCAACATGCATGTTTTCATCTTTGGGAATAGCAATTATGTTAAAACCCTGGAAGAAATTATCAATTGTGTCCCAAGCTTCATTTATGTAGGATCTAAGCCTTAGGTGTTTAGTTTGACATAAATTTTTAACTTGGTTTACTATAAGCTCAGAGTCAGAAAAGACAATCAAGTTTTGGACCTTTAGACTCCTAGCTAACTCAAGACCAAGAAGAAAAATCTCATACTCAACCACATTATCAATGATTTCAAATTCAAGTTTACATGACTGAGTTATGTTTTCTTTATTTGGTACTATAAGGACAATTCTTGCTCCTGCTCCTTCCTTTGAGCAAGAACCATCAAAATAAAGTTTCCAGATATCTGATTGTACAATGTTAGGCTGGGAAACAATATTTTCAATTGCAAGTCCAGTGTTTAATGCTTTTTGTGAAGACAAGTGAAGACAAACAAAATCCTGATATACTGCATAGATAGGGTGGTTCTTTGCTTGATCACACCTACAAACAGTATTAAAATAACGGACTTCCCTATATAACCTTAAGTGCTCACCACCATAGACTGGGATAGTAGCAAAAGACATGTTTGTCTGATGTGACCCTCCAAGTTTAGTACATTATGATCTAGATAGATGATCCAAGTCTAGGTGTGACAAAGGACCCTTCTAAGACCTTTTACTTTCGTATGTGTTAAATTGCATTTTTTAAAAGAACATAAATGAATACGTCTGCATGCTATAAATAAGAGGAACATAACAATCATCAATACATGAAAACATAAGCTGTTGATAATGGAGTTCATCTAGGAGGGACTACATCTTCAGGCCCCAGTGTCAAGATGGTGTAGGCTATTGGCCCTCGTTTTTTATAAAATTTTTCTTATTAAAGTCCACCTAATTTCCATCATTTTCTACCATATACCATCCATATACACATTATTTTGACCTTATTATGCATATTCAAGTAACTAAATTATGTTTTTCAATTTTTAGATATTTTTGCAAAAATTAGGTTTTAAGAGTATTTTTGGACAGGATCGGAAATTCCCGTAATGGTTATGTGGATGACATATTTTAAAGACACTTGAGCTCGAGCTAGATAGAAGAATGGAAATCTTGGGAACTAGGACTAAACTAATTCCAATTGGTTCGGTCAAAACAAGCTAGATCAGGCCCGGTCAAGGCTGGTCAAACATGACTAGTCATCCAGAAAATCCCTAGGAAATAGAGCAGTTTAATGTTTTCATGGAATTTTCCATATTTTCAGTGATAGATTGGATGGATTCAACTTGGATATGTGGATATGGATATATATAGTTGTTAGAGATACTTTAGATCAGTTTTTTTCATGATCTTCTATTTAAGGGAAAACTTTATGGAGAATTTATATAATTTGAGTTTGAGACTCTTTGAACACTGAAAGATAATTGAAGAACCTATTTCATTCAATTTTTTGTTCATACTTGGTTGATTTAGTGAAGTCGCTGTAGCTGAGATTTCTTCAAGTGTGCAAGGCAAGGGTGGAGGGCCCCCACACCAAGATAAGTGGACTTCTTGGTTAAATTTTCATAGTTTTCATAAATTAGTTCTTGTTTCAAATGTATTTAGATGTGTGATGATTGCTGAATGGATATTGATTTATTTATAATTTACATATGAAGGGACACATAGGAATTTAAGTTAAATTCCCCTTCTATTTGATCTTGAACTAAAACTA
Organism: Pinus taeda; assembly: GCA_000404065.3. Taxonomy (NCBI): domain Eukaryota; kingdom Viridiplantae; phylum Streptophyta; class Pinopsida; order Pinales; family Pinaceae; genus Pinus; species Pinus taeda. The sequence goes on from APFE031710905.1 coordinate 25,500, forward strand.
AATTTCACTCTCCTTCTCTTATTTGAAGTTATTTCTGCATTTCTGGTTTGAGGCAACGGTGATTATGATATAATAGAATTGTGAAGAAGGACATATAGTCCTTCTTAGTTAGGAGCCTCTTCTTTTACATCTTCTTCATCATAAACCATTGTTAATTTGTGATTTGGATTTATCTTCATGAAAGTAGTATTGTAGGGAAGGACAACCTAGTTCTCCTAAGTTAGGAGACTCATCCCTCACATATTACATAAGTGAATTGGAAATTGTTAAAATAGGTTTATATTTGTAATATGTACTTCCTTAACTCTTCAAATTTTATCTTCTAAGCTTGGCTACATCGGATATCCATACATTGTGGACTTGCCTCCAAGTTTTACAAACCCGGATTGATAATTAAATACTTGTGTTAATTTGTGTTAATAAATTAGCTCAATATTATGGCGCCATTGGTGGGGAGGCAATTATCAGCATAGTCAAATAGAAGATAAACAAAAACACTAAAAAATTTAGTTAATATACATTTCTCTTAGTTATGTTTCTTTATGCCTAGAAATGGAGATCCTAAAAAGTAGATTCCCAAAACAAAGCCCCAAACAAAATAAAATAAAAAATAACTACAAAATCCATTTGCAAGACAAGATCTAAAAAAAATGAGGTTAAAGAAATCATTAAGAGAAGGAGGGTATGCCACCACAAAACTATTCTTAAGTCCTTGTCCTCAATTTAGAATGCTCACTAGGGATGAGTCTTTATGTCAAAGGATAGAAGAGCAACAAAATATCCATGAAGATGATCCATAGGAGGAGAATCTAGAACTTTTTTCTACATCTCTTTGTGAGGAGGTGAATGAGTCATGGATCACCTGCAATTAAGATCAAACATTAGAGCCAGAAATTAAAGAATTTCTAGCATGTATATCACAAGATCCCTTGTGCATACAAGATTTTGAACAAGTACCACAAGAAGCGTTTTGCTCTATGATAGTTAATGAGAGCCAAACAAATGAAGATCATCTTAAAACTTGGTTTCAACTAGTCATTAGGTCACAACACTACTCCATTTTTCAACATTCTTTCTCATCAATATTTATGATCAAATAAATTTTCATGTCCAAACATTCATTAATGTATATTTTTCAATTTTGGATATGAGTTTACTTATGATCTTGTTATGAAAATGGATGCATTGGAAATTCTCTTATTCTTGAGAGAATGAATTATTTTTCTAAAATAGAATAGGATAGAATAGAATAAATAAACAAGTAGAATGAATTCACAATAAGACTTCCATAATAATTTTATTTCAAACTGTCATGCATATTTCTTCAAATCATTGTTCAATATTCATTTGAAAGGACTACATGGAAAAATGCAGTAAGAACAATCCTATTTTGGGTAACCATATAGGATCATTTTAAATCATGTTTTTTTGAAATCTAGTTTTTAAATCCATTTAGAAATTTTCAATTTATATCACAAATAAAAATGTGATCAAAATCAAAACTAGGTCTCAAGTGAAATGTAGGGGACAGAGTTAGTACAACCTTGATTTGAGATGTCTAATGGAAACATTTTTATCTAAAATTAATAGGGAAGATATCCCTTAGAATATAGTTTTCAAATCAATTTGAATCACTTTAATCAGGTATATATGAAAAAGTTATTGTTGAAATACTAACTATTTCTCGAAACATCTGCATGGTGACAATTCTAGGTCTTGACTGTTCATTGGCATATTTAACATATCAAATCATCTTATTTTAAAAATATATTTATATGTGAGATATATATTCAAGTCTAGATCAATACCAAATTTGAATCATCCAATTTGGAGGTTAAATGAAAAAGTTATGCCACATTTAGTGATTGCATGTCTTCAAATCAGCATAGTAAAACTCTGCCTCCTAGGTATGTTCATCACCAATTTTGTTATATAAAACCTAATTATTTTTCAAACCTATTTCTAATGGGAACGAAAAGTGAATATAATTTAATCTCGAAGTGGAATCACACCAATCCAATCTTTAACGAAAAAGTTGCACTGTAAACAATGATTGTTGGTCTAGTTAAAAATTAACAAGCAACTCTATCAAACATGGCACTCCTTATAATTTTTACCATATAATTTTAAATAATTTTGAAAACTTGTTTATAATAAATGTCACCATATGAATTCACTTCAACTTGGCTTTGGAATCACTCTAATTGGATATAAAAAAAATATTGTGTAAACAAAATACCGCTAGGAGGTCTAGGCTAGCCACCATTGTTCAAGGGGTAAATAAATGCATTTTGTTTGTATATCATCTTTGGACTTATTTTCTAAGTAATGCTTGTAATGATTTACATATTTATTGGAAGAAGAGAGACTGTACACCTCTCTTCCTCCATCATCTAATATTGTATTGCAGCCAAGTGCTATGTTTTTGCAGGTCATAGGAAGAATGGAGTGAACTCCATGGATAAAGTACTTTAAGAATATGAATACAAATGTTCAAGTCAAAGAAAAGTGAAAATTCACCTAATTTTGAGTTCATCCAATGAAATTCAAACTCTTGAAGCTTGTCTTTAGTTATTGACAAACAACACCAAGGAACCCTGCAACATGATCGAGATCGAGGCAAAAAGACATGAAGCTAATCATCAGAAGAAGAAGTCAATTTTTTTTACCATGAAAAGTCACATCCATTGCCAAAGAAGTATTTCATAAGCCATATTGTTCATGATTTCATCCATCATCCATATTGTATGTTAAGCTCTGCGATCATGCACATTGAAGTCTAGCCTTATTACTTATCCATTTACTACAAAAACATGACTTCAATACAACCTATTTTCATAAGCTTTTCATACTTCCCTACTCCATTACACCCCACCTCCATCCAGAGAAAAAAAAAAGGAGTTTGGTTGTGAAAATCCAAGAAACTGGCACAACACAAACTCGAATTCATATCGGAAAACCAACTTGTTTGGCCAATATGAATTCTCTATTTTGTTTTACCATTTCTTCAATATGATTTTCTATGAATCATCCTTTAGAATAAGCAAGACGTGGGGACAAGTCTTAGAATATGCAAGGGGGGAGATTCATAATACAAATATGCAAATAGTTTGAGCAGCTATATTGAAGGGACCTGAATTACATGACAGAGGGGACCTAAAACATCATTTACAAATTGTAGAAGGGACCTAAACACCGTCAACACTTGAAGATCCTGAATCAATATCAGATTTGAAAACATGAAAGAAAAATAAGTCTCTACATTTCATCAGAATCTATCTTGGAAGAACCATCATCATGGGTGAAAAATGAACCACCAAAGGACACATTAGTTAGCATTGACATCAATCTATTATGGAAGTATAAGTACAGTAAGTCTAAAAATTGCTCTTAGAAACTTTGATTAAAAAAAAAAAAAAATCTAGAATTGTTAGAACTAATTTAACTTGGATATGCATCCATTACACTTAACCTACCTACATTCATCATCTTATATTTTTCCTATACATAATCCATTAACTCCATCATAGATCATCGTAACCCTACTATTACCATACCATACATTTCACTTAACCTACATTAACCTACATTAATACATATATCCCTACATTTTCCTATAAACATTTTTTATCAAAAATAAAGGACTCAATATTCTTCCCCTAAGGAATTTGTTTGACCTGAAAAAACCACACAAAGGTTAAAGGTTTGTATCATAAGGAAAATAATTTAATTTTAAAAATGACCTATCCTATGGTAATTTTTAAATTAAATTAAGAAAAGAGTATAACCTAAGGTATGGAGTGAGCGCAACATGAAACTATGACAAAACCTAAGTGGAAAATGAAAATGCAATGCAATCGAAGGACATGAAATTATGATCCATACAAACTAAATTATGGGCATGCAGTGTAATGAGGGTGGTTATGAATGAAAGACAAAATGTTAAAAAATGTGGGCAGAGTACTAAGGATGGCAAATGGAATGATAGGAACTTGGTAAATGAGTACACAGTGAAATATACGCAACCATATGGTTGGGTGTGAAAAACAATAAAAATATATTAAAAAAATATGCTATAGATAACCTTCACCATTACAATGAAACAAGCTCTGAGATAAGCCTTTCTTCTACCATCATAGCCAAAGGCTAACTCAGAAAGAAAGGGAGTAACATTGTGCATCCACATGTTTTCATACAACACCTTCAGTTGTAGAGAAATAAGGGAAACACCGAGCAATATGGAGCATTAAAAAGGCGCTTTATGGTGTTTCAAAGAAGGCTTTATGCCAAGCTCCAACCTAAGCCATCAATTATGCAGAGAATCCCTTGAATCATGTAAAGAAATCCTAGTGAAGGTAAGCATTGTTCCCTCAGCAATTAAACTAAAAATATTTTGAAAATCAAACTTCAGATTTAGTTGAAATGTGTCATATGAGACCTCAGTTCCAGAATCATTTGCTATTTGTTGTCATTTTAATCCTCCTCCACCTGTAAGAGATAATGATTTCGCAGGAAGTAGTTTTGATGAACTATATGACTAAAGAGAATCATTAACACGGGATTTTCAAGAGTCCTCTTTGAGTTCAAGTTTCAATTTTTGATTTCCTCATGCACAATTTAACAAATGTGTTGCATAGTGAAAGTTACAGCAAGCATATTTTCCCTTTTTTTCTCGTACTTTGCATAAATGAAATTTGCATAACAAAGAGAATTAAAAACTAAATTGCATAATAGAGAAGATATTTACAGTGAAGTTTTTTCTTGTGTGTTTTGGGTCTTTAAACAGCCAGTATTTTTCTCTTCTTCATTTAGATTTATGGGTAGAAAACCTTGTGTTTATATTATTTACAGTAGAAGACTCAAAATTGAAGGCAAATGTAGGTTTTAGCCCCGTATATAAATTACTCCATACGAATTCTAAAACACAGAAAATAAACAATGTGAGAGCATAACACATAAAACACATATACACAGAGATTTCCCCTGGATCCCAAAACCGGGACTACCAGCTTGATTTTTCATTATTTTCTTTTCAATGTTATAATACATATTTATACATGCTAAAGCATCCAATACCATGGACCGAAAACCATCACGTCCAATACCATGGACCGAAAACCATCACATCCAAAAAACATGTGCGAAAATCATGCACAAACCCATAGGTGGGTCCACCAAACCTAACATAGGGTCTAAAACCAAAATTTTCCAGGCATTGTCCCAGATCCCATAAAGTGGGGTTATAGGAACACCTCAAACCCCTTGTACCCCCCCCCCCCCCCCCTTGCTACATAATCGACACAACGAAGGGGGGCTCCAACCCCCCCATTAACTACGTGGGCTAGTCATGGAAAGAATATAACACAACCAAACATTCTCCCACTTGTTGTTTTAATTCCACAGAGGGCCACAAGAGAGCTTAGTCATTTTTCCAGCCTTGAAACACCCATTGTCTCTCTACACTAAGAGAACTTCTTAGAGCTCACAGATTTTGTCAATGCACCTGCAGTATTCTTCAAATTGTCCACCTTTACCAGCAACACCTTTTTGTCTTCTATCATATCCCTCACAAAGTGATAATTAACATCAATGTGCTTTGTCTTTGAATGATATGTTGGGTTCTTTTCCAAGAAAATTGCACTTTGGCTGTCACAGTCTATCCTTATAGCTCCCTGTACTAATCCCATACTTGAACACAACCTTTGCGACCAAACTACTTCCTTGCTTGCATGAGTGGCTGCCATGTATTCTGCCTCTGTAGTTGATAGTGCCACTACAGATTTTTTCTTACTCGTCCAACTGACTGCACCTCCAAATAGGTTAAACACATACCCACTTGTAGATCTTCTCTGATCCAGATCTCCAGCCCAGTCTACATCAACAAAGCCATGAATATCCAACATTCTGTTCAATCTTGATATTCCTTGGTAGCACAAACCATAACCACTAGTGCCACGAAAATACCTAAAAACTTTCTTCACTGTTGTCCAGTGCTCCTTCCCTTGTTTTGACATAAACCTACTCAATACTCCCATTGCATGTGCAATGTCTAGTCTAGTATAGACCATTGTATACATCAGGCTACCGACTGCACTTGCATATGGAACATGGGACGTTAGCGTGCGATGGAGAGTGATTTTCCTCTCTCCTCCACCGCTACGTGTCATGCACTGAGTGGAATCGCACGCCTTCGTCCTTTTACCACCCGACACCCAAAGGTGGTGCAACTGATACCACTTACTGCTTAACCCTCCATCCCCGCCTGATAACTGTCACATGCCTTCGTCGCCCAATCACCTTTGGATCTGTCCGTCTGAGATCCAACTATCCACGTTCATCCCACTCCGGCCTCTTCTGATATCTTCCGTTAGGCCATCTCCGTCGTCTATTTTCTCGATCTAATGGTCGATATTTCTCCCCCTCCCTAATGGTCCACTCACCATGCAGTCCACATCCCTTGACTGTTCTGTGTGCCTGAAGGACGAAGGTGACTGGCTCACTAGTACCAGTTGCAATTGCTCCTAAACAACCATATTTAAAAAACAGTATGGCCGAGGAGGAAAAGGACAGAGTGTGAGCAGGTAACTGCATTTAGCAGTTATGGAACTTCATTGATAAGATCACTCCAGCTGCGTGAGAGGACAGCAGGGCACCTGAAAAGATTAGATTCATCCACTGAAACAAGAAAATGCACTCAGAGACTCCATCAGGTAGTTAAATGCACTTGATGGTCAATTATGACCCCTCCATACCTAGAATGGCCAAGTGCCTTTGTAATGAAACTCTATATATACCCGAAAACAAGATGTAATCAAGGTGGATGGTTGATGTTTCGATGTAAGTTTCAACTTCTAGAGACTGTAACTATTTTGACACCTGCAGTGTCTCGTCTTCATTTTCAACTAATACAAGCTTCTTTTGATGTTAATTACTCACTTTCCATTTCTCTTCTCTTCCAAGTTGTGCATGATATGTTGTATGCTTGAACTCTTGATGTTTAGCATTAGAGTAGCTATCATCCTACCTCTATGTTAAAATCTTGTATGTATCATTGAATGAGTTATTCAGGTTTCTCTTCATGTGGTGCTAGAGACCTGTCATCCTGTCTACGCATTAGTAGATTAGATTTGCAGACTTCTTTACTAGTTGTAGCCAGCCATCACATGGTCTTGTGCATCTGCTGGTGTGGTCAATATTCTCCATATTCACCCAATCTTAAACTGTGAGTAGTTGGTGGTCTAAAGCCTTGTGGTCTAAGGGTGTTCATGCATGTCTGGAGTGAAACAAAGTAGAAGTGGTTATCTGTCTTGGACAAGCATCATTCCTTCTATTTATCCATTTACGACAATAAGTTGAATTTATATGTTACCAGGCATCTCTGAGCTACAACCTAGTAGAGTTTCTTGGAATCCTAACATAATTGGCGTCATTGTCAGGGAGAGGAGATTGAAGCTCAGCTTCCCTAGGAGAACGACACAGTCCCAACTTTGATGATAGACAAAGTTGGGACACATTTCTGGTTGTAACCATCTTTCTGGTGACTCTGCTGAAGGACCAACCGTTAGCGACTCCACTTTACAGTTTTGGCTAAATTCGTGAGGCATACCGGGAGAAATCCTCAGAAATCACCAGCTAACCCAGTGCCTAACCCTGAGAAGATTGTTAAGAAGAAAAAGATCATACAGAAAGGAGCATCAAGATTAGGTAAGCCTAAACAATCTTATGTATCTCTGCCAGAGAGGCTTGTAACTGAGCATGTCCATGTTGAGAATATAGAGCCTAGTACTATCAGTGAAGAGAATTTCCCAGAGATTTATAAAGCTCCTTGTTCAATAAGTTCCCCTTTGGATCTCAGTCAAAAGAAAGACTCCCATACAGTCCATCATATTCTTTTTCCCTTGTCATCTATTTCAGAAATCCTTACCATTCGAGCTACCAGTATCCTTCCACCTACCCCACTCATGGCAAACCCACAAGCTCCTACTAAGATGGAAAGAATCATAGCTAGTCGGTATGGACCCCTGGTCCTACCTGTTCCTTTGAATTCCATGCCTATAGGAGAATACCAGAAATATATGCCTAAGTTCACTGGTACAGAGGGAGTAACAGCTAAAGAACACCTTGAATCTTTTTATAGCTATGATGATAACCTAGATATCAGTGAGGATGATGTGTGGATGAGAGTGCTTGTCCAGAGCCTTAATGGAGAGGCTAGAAAGTGGTTCAGAGAACTGAACCCTAGATCTATAGCAGACATCGAAGCATTAGATGATGTATTTTTGAAGCATTGGGGACACAAAAAAGACCTGCTATATTACCATACTGAGTTTGGAAATCTCAAGAGGGAAAATGGGGAATCCTTGTCTAATTTTAATAAAAGATTCAATCGTATGTATAGTAAGATACCAGCTGAAGTAAAGCCTACCCCCATCTCTGCTAAACTCACCTATACCAATGCTTTTGACTCTAATTTTTTCCTGCTATTGAGAGAAAGAAGATGTGTCACTCTAGCCGAAATGCAAGATGCAACCCTAGAGGTAGAATCTAATATCATGGCTGCAGAAAAACTCAATGGCCATGTTGATAGAATAAGGCAGAGAGGTGAGGCTTCTTCTTCCTTTGCTTCATCTTCAAAATCTAAATTAGACAAAATGACTAAAATGATAGAGTCATTGGCTGCTAAAATATCTAAGCTGAAGGTTGAGCAGAGCTTTGGAAAGGCAAGGCTTCCAAACACATTTGCTCCAAGAAATCTAAATCCATTTAGAAGAGAAAATGAACAATTACAGATCATTCAGAGGGGTAAAGAAGCCGGTGAAGAACAAAAGGTTAAGGCTCGTTTCCAAAACGTAGTCATGGAGGAGGAGCAGTTTGAAGAAGAGGATGAAATGCATTGCATGGAAGATAAGGGCAGCGCTTCCTTTTTGACATTGGCTACCTATGAAGAATCATTACTCCAGGACCAGACCAGTCAAGAGTGGGACAGAGAAGTTGTTCTGCAGACTAATGAACAACAAAGATATAATCTAAGGTCCAAAACAAGCAATGTCAAAGAGAATCCTGCCCAAAGAGTTGTTGTCCCCACAGAGTAGCAGGCTAGCAAGCAAAAAAACCCAGTAGTTGATCCAGTCATCCCCAAAGCTCCAGCTCAAGAGGTAAGAGGCCTTGACAAGTTCCCTTCCCCTTTTAGTTTTGAATCGGAAGTCTAGAAGTTAAAATATCCATGCCTTTGATAGAACTTACAAAGAGTGAGGTATTTAGAAAGCCTATCCTTGATGCCCTTGAGCTAAAAGCCTCACAAGCATCTCATGACTATGTAAATTTGCAAGATGATAAGCCTGTAGTTGTGCTTATCCCAATGACTGAACCCTCTAACAATAGCTCCCCATCATTCTACGTCTCCTTGACCATTCATGACAAAACCCTCCATAACTGTTTACTGGACATCGGTGCTAGCCATAATCTGATGCCCAAAGTTGTCATGGAAGAGTTAGGCCTTGATACTACCAAACCTTATCATGATCTATTCTCCTTTGATTCAATAAAGGTCAAATGTTTGGGATTAATCAAAGACTTGGCCATTACCCTAACTTAGCTTCCCATGAAGAGCATGATGATGGATATTGTGGTGGAAGATGTTCCCCCTAAGTTTGGTATGCTACTTTCTAGAGGGTGGATTAAGAGGTTGGGTGGAACATTACAGAATGATTTATCTTATGCCACTGTCCCAGTTTTTGGAGGGGAAAGTAGGAGATTGTATAGAGAAGCACAACTGGCCTACATCATCAGTGATGAGAAGAATCCTTTTAATCCCATCTATGCTATGGATACTGATTTTGGAGCATGTATTCTCCAAATTGAAGAATCCCAGAAGGCCTCGTTGCAGCTCAAGAAACCAATAGTCTAGGTCATGGGAGAGCAAGGAAGTCAAGTCTGGAGGATGTTCTTTGATGGAGAATGTTCAAGGGAAACTGCAGGATCAGGGGTGGTGTTGATATCTCTAAAACAAGAAAGCACACACCTATCTTTTAAGCTGACTTGCCAAGTTACCAGCAATATAGTAGACTATGAGGCTCTAACATTGGGCCTTAACGCAGCTAAAGACAGAGGAATAAAAAACATAAAGGTGTTTGGAGATGTTGATCTCATCATTCAGCGAGTGAGCAAAATGTTTCAAGCAAAGCACCCAAGGATGAAGGCATATAGAGATGAGGTATGGAGACTCAAAGACTTTTTTGATAATTTTTGTATCTCATATATCCCTAGAGTGAAACATTAGTGTCACGCGGAATGAGTCGATCTTGTGGACAAGATAGACCTTCCTAGAATCTAATGAAGACCTAATGACAAATAAACCAACCAGACACTATCTTTCTCTAAATGCGCTTTATAAATAATAACAAACAAATGTGTTTTAAGGCCTACCTCATGTCCAACGCAAGTTTGGAGATGCCTTCGCTCCTTTGATCCAAGTAAGTTCCTTTGTCACAAACCTGCAAACAAAAACAAGGAAAACGATTAAATAGCACCTGAATAACTAGTATTATAAAACATATTCAACATGAAACTAAATGAGTCCATGAAACAAATAACATGATATACTTGTTGAGAAAAATGAGCTTGATTGTATTAATTCAAAAGGAGAAGAACCTTACAACCTTTGCCTTAACACTGTACAAGCTCCTCCCAGGGTCCAACAAGAAGTATCCTCTACTTTGACAAGCTTCACTCACTCCCTAATGAAGCCAAAAAGGTATGTAATCTCTCCTCTTAAGCTCAAATAGGAAGTCTTGATTTCACTAGCATTTACCCTCAAAAGTTCAGCTTGTAACCTCCCTGGCCACTGACCCAATGCCTCAATTTATAGTGCAATGGAGATCAGTTACCAGCTCCTCCTTCAAAGGGATAGAGTCCTCCTTCAAAAGGATAGCTCCTCTCAACAAGGGATTAGTTCCTCCTATGATGGGATGCATGAACCACTTGGAGCGAACAATCCACGTAACAAATGCTTCTAGAAAACTCTAGAATTAACCCAAGATGAGTTTTTTAAGATAAAGATTGTGCCTTTTGACTTTTACAGGGGTACGCACCCTCCCCTTTACATACAGAGCGTATAAGTACGCAGATAACTTGAACAAAAGGTGCGGGCCCATAGGCAAAAGTAAGAGAAAGTGCGGAACCAGAGTTACATTGCTTTTTTGATGTCTTTCTCTC
>APFE031710906.1:0-16783 GCA_000404065.3 Pinus taeda
TAAGACATTTTAATTTGACCTTTTCATATTTAGAGAGTCGAGAAAAGGACGAAAAGCTAACTCTAGTCTCCTTCGAATGTTTTTCGAGCACGAAGTGACAAGCTGCTCGCTTACACCTTTTCTGTTACACAGTCTGAAAAGTATCAAAAGCTGACTACTCTAGAAATCTAGGTAAGAGGGTGTTCCAAACGAACCATAAAACCACTTATACACCTTAGCGATCGAAAGATCACCAAGGACTTCCCGTACTGCAGTCAATCTTCCTGAATGCTGTGTTCAGTGCATTACGGTTCGTAGGGCGGAAGACTCGGCTTCCTATGGATCAAAGGTTGTAATCCTATAGGGGTCTCCCAATTTATACGCGACGGTACGTGGGAGCACAGTCCGTACTGGTACCTATCGTTTCACCGTGGAGGAATCACCCAACCACTCGACGATAAACCACCAGGATTAACGACGCCGGAACACGTCTCTAGCCTAGACCTCTAAAGTATGAGCGTTAAATTCCAATGCGTTGTTAGGTTCATTGAATAAATTTTATTGTTAATCTTTAATTAAGTTTCAGTTTCTGGCCTTAGCGAATGTGATCTCTCGAAAAATCCTAAATGCCACTACATGCAAGAACAGTATTCGTTTTGTTTGGATGAAATCTAGCTACAGGAGAGTTAAGAGGTTCATGCTAACAAAACGATGTCCAAAATTCTAATGCAGCTAATCAATAAGAAAGGAAAAATCTTTTCTCTTTTTCTTCTTTTTAAAAGCAAAACTAACATAACATGCCTAATTGATGAAAACAACAAAAAAAAAAAACTTTTTCTTTTCCCTTTTAAAAAAAAATGATAATGCACTTAAAGCGTTTCAAGAGATATTCATTATCAGATAATTGCTTTCAAAGAATCTAATAGCCAGTTTTGAAACAAACACAACAACCCAACAAAGCAAAGGAAAAACAGGATTTTCGTGTAACTACGTAAGCTAAGTTATCACGAAATCAAGGAAAGATAAGTGAGCTACAAGCGAGATATTTGCAACAGGAAGTGCAAAAAACTCATATGACCACCAGGAGAATATAGAAGTCTGACGATAAAATAACCAGATATATAAATCATCAATCCCACGGGAGGTTCGATAACACAAAAAAAGACAATATGTGAAATCAGTAGGTAATGGCAAACAACCGAAGGACGAGACACCACTAGCCAGTTATCAATCTAACAGACTCCCAGAAGGCATATACAGGGCAAAAAGACCAGACCCAAGCATCAGATACTGACAAACAGGCTTATAAACAGACTTAACCAGTGCGGCGCGACTGTAAGCCTGCAACTCGCGCTAAACAGAGTGTAGCGCGAGTTGTCCGAAAGCAGATCGTGCCCAGTAGCGCGACTGTGCAGAGAAAAACCGCGCTGGCGGGAATTCGTCAGGCAAAAAGACAGAGGCTTGGCCTTTAAAAAACTAGACAGAGCCAGTGAGTGAAGGATACAAAAAACTCAATCAAAGAAATGTTTAAGACAAAAAATGACAGAAAAACGACATCGAAGCAAGATCGATACGGCCAGTTTGTAAATCAACCCGGAGATGGACTGAAGTGGCGTTGATCTACTTCACTTCCGCATAGCGGAAGTGTTTCGAAGGCTGCCTGGCCGCTCTTCAGACTCCGTCCATGACTTACAAATTAGACAATATAACTCAAACAACAATAGACAAGTCCCCAACGGAGTCACCAATTTGTTGCGGAGGTAAATCCCCTCTGCGGACAGAGGCGATCCCACTAGCCCCACAGGGGTCTAGCAACAATCATACACGCTGCATGCAAGTTCCTAATTGTACAATTTAAGAAGTCGATCAGAGAGACCAACTTGGGATCCAACGCTGTTTGCTGTGGGAGAAGTGTCGCTCCTGTCCTCTAGCTATGGTCGGTCACTATCCTTGCACTCCACGCATGGACACCTGCACAAATGAATAACAGCCCAAAACAAGCGTAAAATCCAAAATCGTACAATTATATATCAGTCAAGCAGGATATAATTCAAATATCACCAGTAGAACATATGAATGGAACCATAATAACAGTCGCTTATCATTTAATAGAAAAGAGAGAAGAATTACAACCACTTAAGGCTTGACGGTGCAAATCTCCTCCAACTGGGTCAGCAGTCTGACATGTCTTGCGAAGTCACTTTCTCTCTCCACAATCCGGCAGCATAACCTCTCTTTCAGCTCTTAGCTCATACTATCATTCTCACTAACTTGTCAATTCTTAGCACTATAGCAACACCAACAACACTAGCAACACTAGCAACACTAGCAACACTAGCAACACTAGCCTGTTCAATGTGGGGAGACAGGCATTTATAGATGGGGGGAGAAGAGATATACGTCGTATGTGGACACCTTCTGAGATTTTGGCATTGTCCCAAAATAACCATTGAGCTGGGTTGTCCTGGATAGAAAAGACGACACCTGACTGCTTTTATGGGATTTTTCCTTCAGGGAACTGGGTGAGTTGTGGAGGAAAAAACATTCCAGTGCACGCTGGCCAAAAATCATGCCCAAATTGTGTGGCGCGGGCCGTGCTCTATGGAAGAGCGTCTATGGGCGCGCCCTCTTTGTAGGGACTGGGACATTGGCGCGGGTAAGACACTGTTGTGTCGCGCTAATGGAAAAAAGGCATCTTTTAAGGTTAATCTCAAAAGGGTGTCTTCAGGGTTATTGAAATTCATACTCAGGAGACCTCAATGCAAGTGTTTTCAAGTTACGTCACTGGTCACAGGTCCGTAAATGTGTCCTCCAATGTGTGACAGCGGGGGGTTAACAAGGACGGTGACCAACGGTGACAAATTACTGCGTAACAGAGGGGAAGGGGTAAAAAAGGGCAAAACATAGCCCTAGCCTAGAAAATTTGCAAATTATACTAATAAACTAGGGTTTGTGGGAAAATGATGAATTTGACGAATATGAGTGATGGGAAGCATTTAAGAAGGTATATTAAGGACAAGGGAAGGTGTATGAGCATTAGGATATAAGTTTTGTTGATTATTTGACCATCCAAGAAAAATTACCTTCAAAACCCTAGGAGAGGGAAATGAGGCTTACCCAAGTACAACTGAAGCACGAACAAGGTGTAAAATGACCCATTGGAACTTGAAATGATGATGGCAATTCTTTGGGATGGTACACTAATCTGAATGGTGACATGGACCAATACTTGGAAGACTTTGGAATGAGTGAAAACAACCCTAGACCTAATACCTAGTAACCAAATTTTACTTGAAGACTCACTGAAATGACAAAATTTGACTTTGACACCTTGAGACCACTTTGTAAGAGCATATTTGATCACTGATGGAATGCTTCAAAGGTTGACACCAACATTGGCTCCATTGGGGATGATAGCTCTTTGGAGGTGCTAAGAACACCGTAGACCAAGTAGCCTTATCCATTAGGCAAGGAGTCAAAAACACAAACTGAAATGGATGACTAAAAACTGATGACTCAAAGACACAAACTGACTTGAAACTGATTCAATACTAAAACACAATTGAAAAACTAGAAAATATGCTCAAAATGGAGCTTATTCAATAAGACCTACTCTAACTGTTCCATTCATCACTTGATCATGTGAAATGAAACAACCAATGCAACCAAGTAAGCATTCTAGCTATTGTTTGAATTCTCCACAAGCGCTTTCTTATGAACAATAACAGAGAACTACTGAAAGACAACTTCCATGAAAACTTGTAAACATATCCATTGAATAATATGGATTCTCTATCCAACTCCAAAAATACTGCATAAGGATCTTGAAATTCATGTGCACTGGGACTTAGTTCATCTGATGGATTGTTCTTGTCCTCCTCATACCATGAATGCAAAGTTTCATCTAAGCTTTGTGACAAGACTCTTGCTAAAAATGACAAAGAAATCGGCTGCCGGATCAGGTTTGTATCAATAATTGTTTCAATATCATAGTTAGCTAGTGGAGAATGACTTTGGCTGCAAACATGATCGAACACATTAGCTATTGGATCGTGAAAATCTTGAAAAGACTATTGCAACACATTTTCTATTAATTCCAATGAGATTTCATGGTTTTCTACAAGTTTCTCATTTGAATATATACTCTGTGAATGACCCTTCAAAAACTAAAATGGTTCAAAACACAATGGTATGGAATCATCTTGCATCATTTGATCATATGTTCCAGCTTCTGAGTCTTCATCTACAACCTAGCATTCAATGGCATTTAGGGGCTGCAAATCTAGATATGAGAAGTCTTGAAAAAGGATCGCATTGCCCTCTATATGGTCTAGATCAAAACTTGTCAACAGTTGATTTCTTATTGCATGAAAGTTGTCTTTGATGATCTGAAACGAAGCAAAACAAAAAGGCAATGATCCTTCACTTACATCAAAATTTGTTGCACTTTCCTCCTCACTTCCATAGATGATATGCAACGGCTCATGACTATATTTGAGCTGCAAGTGAATTTTCTCCTTCCACAAACCAGCTGTTGATTTGTTTGCAAGACTAGCTTCTATTTCGAGAACATAATCATCATCATACTGATCAAACTAACGCAAAACATCAATAAAAAACACATTATCAAGCATACATGTCATATCAACAGATCCCTCTTCTCCAAGATGATCTAGAAAACAATGATTATCAGGTCTATGACAACTGGGATAATAAAGACAATGTTTTGGATCAGCAACTTGTTCCTCTTCAATCGATGAGCCATGGTCTTGAACGTTATACTCATTCCTTGTGGTGATCCTTTGCATCATCTCTTCCACTGCACTTACCAAAATGTCGAGCTTTACCTCTAAAGATGTTGATTCCTCTGGATCTATGTTCTTCATCTCTTCTTCCTTCAACTTTTCCCTTGTGATCAACAAATTAACCTCTACATCTACTGCACTATTTTGAATCTCTTCAAGTGCTGTAAGGTTCCTTTCTCTCAGCTGAAACTCCATTTCTGGATCAAAGGCATCTGGGTAGTGCAAGAAAGTGGATCCAGGAGGAGGTCTTATATTAACTGACATTGAAAAATAGACTTGGTTAAACCTGTGGCAGAAAATTGTTGTACTGTCTCGCCTGACAATATTTTCAGTTGGTTATACTCTTCTATAATGAAGAAAGGGTTTTGTTTGACCACACACTTGCCGAGGAAAACTTTGACGAACTGATGGAAATTTGAGATGCTTGCATCACGAAGGGTTTTGAACCAACTCTTGACTTTGCCTTGTAAAGAAAGAGCAAAAAGCCAAACAATGACATTCTCTTCATCAACTTCAAAAAGGTCATGAAAAGACTCAAAATTCAGTACATGTCTCTCAGTAGTGATGTTGTCACATTCACCATCAAATCTTGGTAGACAGAGTTAATGATTTTTAGGGAAAGAATGGGATATAGGGGGTAAAATCAGAGGATTATATCTATCCAGAATTTTACAAGGTATATGAATATGTACAAAAGGTGTAGAATTAGTCTTTATCTCTTGAGCCTCATCAATTTGAAGATAATCATCATAAAATTTAGAAGAAGGGTCTTGATCAAGATCAAAGGCATGCACATATTTTGTATCCACAATCTTCAAAGGGAATGAATAAAATGGAGATCTAGGATATTTCCTCGAATACAATATACTCAAGAAAAGAGAAGAAATAATTTAAAACGAAGAACATAATGTCTTGGATGAAATTGCAACTTGAATACCTGATATTTCCGTATTGTCCTTTCATGTTTCTGCTAGTTAGGTTCATCCTCCAATGGAGTCCTTGGATCTGATCTCAAAACTGATTTGGAGTCACCAGGTGATTGATTTCAGTCTTCCTATGTCTGATCGTTGTCCACCATGAACAAGCAGATCTGAACTTGACACATTTTGTTGAGGAACATAAAACTACATTCCACAGTATGGCTGGCACTATGTTAGGGCCTGGATCCACCTTAGGTTGAAGGAAGGCCAATCTAGGGTAGCATCAAACCACGCTTAACCTGGTAGCTAGACCTACTAGGTCGGGAGAGGGCTCTCTACTTGTCAATTGTAATTAGGATATTGGAAATTAGGGCTTGAGATGACTGAATTTAATGTAGATTTTAGGCTAGGTATAGTAGCTCAGGGTTTCTGGTTTGATTTTTAGGTTTTGGTTGTTGGATCAATTGGAGAACGCAGATTGGGTCCAGGAAATCAACTCAGAGATACAGTCATGTTCTATGGTGTGAGGTAGACAAGTATTTATGTACTAGAAATGGATTAAGATGGTAGATTAAGACAACTGAGGAGTTGAGGAGGGCATAAAGAAACTATGAATCCTCTTAAAACAGTTGAAAACATTGAAAACCAAATGCATTCCCAAGACAAATCATAGCAGTGTATTTTGTCCATTCACCTTGATTCATTTAGTTTTAGAAGAGAAATATGGATTTGGACACATATAAAACATAAGAAAAACTCATTACAAAAGAAGAAAAATACATAAACTCACTGTCACAAGAATCCCACAAAAATAGCTGTGAAACTTGGTTTTATTCCTTACCAAACTGCTGCTACAAATGTTCAATGAGTGCCACCACTTCCACCAAAGTCCAACCTTTAAAAATGATTAAGAAAGTACGTTATATAGGAATCAAAAACATTTTTTGTTATCCATCAGGGGTCGAATCCAACAGTTAAGGAGCTGTTTCAACTACATCTAAACTAGGAACAAGAAAATAGGGAGTGGAACAACTTACCTCTAAAACCAAGGAAACTAATACATTCAGTTTTAAACAACTTTAAATTGATGTATCTACCCCCTCAAGTCATTTTTCATCAAATTTACATCACATTACATCATTTACTATCACAAATTTACCAAGGAGAAGAGAAAAAGTCAACTGGTAGTCAAACTGGGAGAAATTTTGAGTTTTAAGCAAAATTTACAAAAAATTTCCTGATGCGCAACGCCACTTCAAGGCTACTTTGGAGGACTTCCACTCATCCCAATCAAACCCAAGATAGCTTGTTGGAAAGCTCTGTCTATCTACTTTCTGGAAAACTTTGAATTTTCTATTTTGGAGTTGATTTACCACTTCAAAAGTCCATTCTCCCAAGCCTACTTCCCATGGGTCCAAAAAGTGGCAGAGAGGGTACTTTTTGAGTGTTTTTTTCCCTTTTGGTGGCCAAGCTCTCCTCCAAATTTGATGAATTTTTTTTGGGTTTGGTTGTTTTTTCATGTTAAATCTAAAACTACAAGCCATTCATCAAAAGAGTGAGCCAATCCAATGCATAGCGCCAGTGGCACTGTGCATCCACTAGAATTTCCTGTGTTGCCTAATTCAAAAAAATCAAAATTTACAAAATATTTCCAAAATCTGCCTAGTTTTGGCTCAAATGTACTTTATTGGTTACTTTGTTGGGCAAGTGTAACATCAGCCAAGTTCTCAAGTTTATCACCCCACTTTTTTCTTCTTGAGGCCCTCCTTTAGCTTGCCTTAAGGTGCTTAATTCTCATGTTACCTGTCCTATACTGGGTCAAGTAGTGGTGAGCCATATGCCTTAGCATCTTATTTTCTCTAGTTGCTTTCTTTATAAGCCCCTCGAGGTGAATTTTAACTCTTTCAAGCCATATTTCTCTATCATTCTCCACTTCTTGTTCAATAGGAGTCAAGGGAACTGAATGCTCTTTGTTGCTTTGCCTTTGAATTTTTAGCATCTCTAACTCCATTTGGCTTTGTTTACCCTCTAACTGCTTATTCTCGTGCTCTAGGTAATTGATAATATATTTAGCTCTAGCCAACGTATCATTTGACATGTGAATATGAGCCTATTTCTCTTTTAAGAACATGCTTTAATCCAATGATGGGATTTCAAGATCAATTACCTAAGTGTGATGAGGTGGTACATCACCATAATGCTCCTCAAGCTGAAACTCCCTCTCAACATCATCATCAAGATTTTCTCATGGGACGTTTCCTTTCCCTTTGTCTACCTACTACAAATTCCTTTCCCTAGAGATGTCACTTACGATGTCCCCCTCAAAATCAAGGTCACTGTCTCTTTCCATGCTTGTCTCTATGGGATGATGTGGTGATGATATGGTGAGTGGTGGATAATAGATGGGTGAAAAAGATGAGTATGAAGAGATTTGTGAAAGGAACAATAGTGATGAGGTGAGGTAGGGGAGTGAGAGGGATGGATAGAGGACCTAGGGTTTTATGGAGGGAGTTTAGGGTTCGATAAAGGGGTTAATTTTAATAGGGGAAAGGGAATATGAGTGAAGTGAGATAAGATTAAAAGGGTAGGTTTAGCGCAAGTGAAAATGGGAATATTGAGACAAGGAAAAATATTGTGTAGTGTTGACAAATAAGATAGGAAAACACACTAGGTTTTTGAGTGTTAAGAGATAAAAATATAATTGAAGCATAAAAAACCCTACCTAGGCTCTAAAGTGAGTGTACTTACTTGCTAAGTAGGCAAATGAAGCATTTGGGAGGATTTGAGATGAATTTGTTTGGTTTTGAAGCCTCAATAGCCAATGTGTAGCACACTAAGTGGAATGCACAGTGCCTGCCTGATGCGTAGTCCCCATGTATTTTTAGGTAGCTTCCTGATGTGTAACACCCCTTTGATGCGCAACGCCGACCCTCTAATGCGCAATGCCACTATTATTATGCGCAACACCAACTTCAAGTTAAGTTTTTACTACCTTCTCAATGTTGAAATTGGGTGTCTGATAGTTCGTTAGAAAGCTTGTCGAGTCTACTTTCCATATCATCTTGAACTTTTAAATTTGGAGTTCATTTACCTTCTAAAAAATAAAATATCCCAAGATTGGTCAAAATGGGCAGAATGAGGTTGCCTAAATGCAGGGTGCTGTTGAAGTCAACTTTTGAAGGTCTTACTCAACTCCAAATTGAGCTCATGATAGCTCACTGGAAATATACCTCTGTCTAGATATCACTTAAATCATCAATAAAGTCATTTGAACATCCCAGCTGGGTGAAGTCTTGATTTTTCCAAGGTCGCTCCAGAAGTGCATCAATCCTCCTCAGGCCAATGATGTTTTCGACATTTCTCCCAAACCATGAAACCTGTGTAAAAACTGAAAGAGGTTGCTCTTCTTGTGTCAATGATGGACAAAAACGCTCTCACTTTTGTCAAATTCATCTTTTCTTGCTCAAAAACATAGTTTGAAGAAAACCTATCCTGATATGTGGAACAGGGGATTTATAGAAATAAAGGGAAATGAAGGGGATGAGGGGCAATTTTAGGAAGTAGGGAGGTATGTTAGGAATCAGGGGAAAGTGTAATTTCAAAGATTGAGTGAGGGGAAGGGGTAAAGAAAGGGAAAAACATAGGCCTAGCCTAGAAAACTGTCAAATTGTAGCAATAAACTAGGGGTTGTGGGAAAATGATGAATTTGAGGGATATGAGTGATGGGAAGCATTTAAGAAGGTATATTAAGGATAGGGGAAGGTGTATGAGCATCAGGATACAATTCTTGTTGATTATTTGACCATCCAAGAAAAATTACCTTCAAAACCCTAGGAGAGCGAAATGAGGCTTACCCAAGTACAACTGAAGCACGAACAAGGTGTAAAATGACCCATTGAAACCTAAAATGATGATGAAAACTCTTTGAATGATGGTACGCTAAGCTGAATGGTGACATGGACCAATACTTGGAAGACTTTGGAAGGAGTGAAAAAAACCATAGACCTAATACCTAGTGACCAAATTTTACTTCAAGACTCACTGAAATGACAAAATTTGATTTTGACTCCTTGAGACCACTTTGTAAGAGCATATTTGATCACTGATGGAAGGCTTCAAAGGCTGACACTAACAGTGGCTATGAATTTCAAGTTTACAAAACGGTATGAATCCCATGATGCAAATAAAACTATGTATAGGTCAAACATTAGAATATTACTATATTTAATAGCCTCAATAATTGATATAATGTAAGCTATATGATTAGTTTCCAAATTTCAATTGACCCACAAGGAGACTCATGAGAATGAACTAAAAAAAAATTCCAATACCTAAATGGAACTATTGATTTAGGCTTATGGTACTCAATGAGAAAATATCTCACCATAATAGCATAAACATATGTAGACTGGGTAGGAAATGTTGATAATAAGAAAATAATATATGGATCAATAGTCTTCTTGGGAAACTATTTAGTATCATGGTTGAGTAAGAAAAAATCCTGCATCTCTTTGTTTATAGCTGAAGTACAGTATATTGCAATAACATGATGCTACACTCAAATATTCTAAATGAAACAATCTTTGAAAGACATCAAGGTAGAATATCATCACCTTATTACATTTATGTGTGGTAATATATATGTAATCAATATTTACAAGAATTGATATGTGCATTCCAAGACAAATCATTTTCATATCAAATATCATTTTCGTAGAGAATAGGTATTTGATCAAATTATTAGGATAGAATATATTGTTATTAAATAACAAATTACATATATATTTAGAAAGCCTCTTCGAAGAGAGACCTTTGGATATCTTTGATAGAGACTGGTAGCGATATCTTTCCAATCTCATTAATATTGTAAGTATGAGATATCGAAACCCTTCATACCATATCAAGAATATGGAGACTTTCTAAAATGATTTATAGCTAAAGAATGATGAAATGAAAATATTCTAGAATATGTATCAATAAATAAGAGAATAAATAGTTGAGAGGGAGTTGTTTCTCACACATGTTATATTAAAAAGAGGGAGATTTTATCATAATAAGAAGCCTCATTTCAAGGGGAGTTGAGAATCAAAGTTGTAGATGAGAACATATGCAATGTCAGGGATTGCATCCCATTGATTTCTTAAGTAGATCCAAGGTGTAAATTAAATGGACTATTTACAAAATGTAGAATTAAAAATACAATGGATAATAAAATATTAATTGGAGAACTGCTGATAGCCATATAGGTAGAGTTAGAAGCATGAAAGCTCTTAAACAACTAAGAGGAATTCCATAGAAGTTGTAGACATAACCCTTTTCCATTGACATCAAAGAGAGTTAAATTATATATTGGATTGAAGATTAGTATTATTTTTAATAGGAAGCAGTCCTCAAATATCTAGGTTTGCCATTAATGACAAAATAGGAGATTCTTAATCAATGTGTTTTCATCGATGTCAAGGTTAGGGGAATTCCTTAGTGGATATATGACCAAGTTCAAACAGGTCCCCACATGCTCATTGCATGAATATGGATTAATGTCCATTGATTACCTCGAAGGGTATGAACACGTGAATTTCTTAAATGATTGATAGGTCTGATATGATTCCCATGTAGTAACCTTCCAGGGCAAGAACTAGCCTCATAGTCATATTGGGAGGACCATAGTATTTTTGGGAACCACCTTTAACCCCATCAACATTCTGCCAAGGTAAGGAGATAATACAACTTACCAGATTCAAGAAATATTTTAAAGCTAAACCTCTAGGAATTTCCCATTATCAAATAATATAGACACCTAGTCACAACCACTTGTCACGAAGAACTAAGGTATATCACCTAAGGGATAAGAGGCTTTAGAGCACCATGTTTTATGTAAATAGATCAAAAACGAAAGAAAAGATAGATCAACTACTTCAAAATTAGCCTCTTTGAGAGGAGAACGTCCTTTACATCACATAAATGAACAATTATGGGATTATTCTAATGACAAAACCTCCTTGGTATATATAGGAGTCTAAGGGGTCATAATATAATCAGAGTCTACATAAAAATAATAACATAAGGGCACAAAAATAACAATATGGGGGCTACATGGGCACAAAAATAAGAATAATGAGGCTACACTAACAATAATAATAAGGGGCTACACTAGTATTATAAGAATCTAACATGCCCCTCTCCTTAAAAAGATTTCATTCCTAAATGCTTCAGTAGTTCTGGATATTTCTGTATAAAATTATGATCATCCCATGTGGAATCTTCAACATATAAATTGTTCCACTTAATGAGATAGTTTGAAGGTGATCGATTTCGTAGTTGTCGAGTTCTTGTTTCTATGACTTCTCTAGGGTCCAATATGACTTTTCCTTCCTTCTTAAGTTCTAGAAATATTGTTTGAACTTGGGGCTTGTCATCGATAACCAGGGAAACTTTTAGGGGATAATATTTGCAAGTGGGCTAATTTTCCATGATTTTTCCAAGAAAAATATTTTCCAATTTCCATTTTTGTCTAAATCATTTCTCCCAAATTTGATAGTACACCATTATT
Source organism: Pinus taeda (assembly GCA_000404065.3). Classification (NCBI taxonomy): domain Eukaryota; kingdom Viridiplantae; phylum Streptophyta; class Pinopsida; order Pinales; family Pinaceae; genus Pinus; species Pinus taeda. The sequence goes on from APFE031710906.1 coordinate 12,255, forward strand.
TTACATTAAAATTCACCAAAATATTATATCAACTAATATAAAATCATTGGAAATCTAAATATTTCTACAAAAATATCACCAAAAATTTTACAATTTTCATATTAGTGTTATTAAGATTTGTCAACGTTTCTAAACTTTAAGATAAAATTCCATCCTTCAAATTTTCCCTATCAATAATCTTGTTTAAGCATGAAACATGGAAACCTGGGTGTACTCGGGAAGATGCATGCATCTCTAATTTTTATGTGATAGTACCATTCCTTTGTAACAAGTTACAATCACCATAGTACTTGTGTGATAATTTATTATCCTTCTTATCATGCTTGAGGGTCATCTCTTTGTAATATTGTAGCCATAGAAATACCTAGTCGCTTACATTAAAACTTCTTTCACTGTGATGTTGTTATGCCTATTATGTCATATGATTGTGTGCTAGAGTGAGGTTATCCTTTAAGGGTTGGAGAACTTGTTATTGATGCTTGATGTGATCTTTCACTGCTTGAACCTTAGAATTTTTTTTCAAAAGATGATGGGATGGATGGTTGGTGATACTATAAACTTCCATAAATAGGGTCATTTTGCTGTAGTATGGAAGGATGTGTTATACCACCATTTAGGTATAGGCAACCACTTAACCCATTATGTTTGTTTATCAGATACAAAGCAACGAAGATATCCTTACAAAAAAAAATTCACTATCTTAGTTTTCCCATTAGATTAAGGATGATAAGATGAGCTATGAGCTAATTAAGTATCAAGTCAAGAAAATAATTCTATCAAAAATTTTCCAATGAAATTGGGATCTCTATCACTTACAATAATCTTAGGGCTTCCATGTAGCTTTTGGATTGTTTCCATAAATCTAGTAGCAACTGTACTAGATTTAATGTACAAAAGTGTGCATACATGGTAAGTTTATCGACTACTGACATGATGACACTTTTTCCTTTGGAATTTGGTAAACCTATGATAAAATTCATTGAGAACTCCTCACAATGCTGACTTGGAATGGATAAAGGTTAATTGTTCCAACTTTATTTTGTTTACAAACCAAACATTCTGCCACAAACTTCTGAATATCATATTAAAGGCCATTTGAAAAAAATTTCCTTCTTGACCCTATGGTACCTTTTAAAAAATCCCAAGTTCCCTCCTAAATGAGAGGTGTGCAATGCGAGAATAATATTTTGTTTGAGTTGGGAATTCTTACATAGATATAAGTGATATTTGTACCATAATGAGTCATTTTTGTAGATAAATGTATTTGATTTACTGGGATCTTGTTGCAACTTTTAACTGAGTATCCAAACCTTTTCTTTATTCCTCCATTCCTCCCTTGCTTCATTTATCCAGTCAGGTTGGATAATCAAAATGCAAAAGAGAAATGCTTCCACATCCTCATTCCTTGTTGAGAGTGCATCTGCAACAACATTTTTCTTCCCTTTTTTGTAGATTATTTCAAAGTCATAACCCAACATCTTAGTAACCCATTTTTGTTTTTCTTCTAAAAATATTTGTTCCAAAAATTATTTAGGACTATCATGACCTTTTTTTACTTTTAAGTGTCTTCCCATTAGCTAAGGGTTCCATTACTTTAGGGCATATAATATTAACAACATTTCTTTCTCATAAATAGTTTTGTGTAAATAATTTCCCTTGATTGGACGACTTTCAAAATAAATAGATCTATTGGGCCTCAAATATGCGTATATTTTCATCATTCAATACCACCATTTATAACTTATATTCATGTACTATTACACTCATTTCACACGATAATTCTATCACTTGTCGCCAATTTACGTCTTACACCTCATGGTCCATTATCATTAGTTTTCTTATATTTTCTATGATTAAAGGTGATTTTTCCATGATTTACTAATGACGGTTTTTCTGAGTTCATTTGTCACAAGGTTCTATCGCCAAAATTCTTCACAAATCAGTGGAAATAGTTGATACAAGTAGAGTATGAGAATATCCATTTTGGGGTTTCGACATCTCGACACATTTTCGTGGAAAATTGAGAGAGGTTATTGTCCAAAATAATGTTTTAATACATTTCAATGTGATTTATTGCAACGAGGTCACACATGTGGGTCCGTAGGAGCTAATTAACAAATCTTCTCAAAATGTGCACAATTTTCAAACTGAAAATTTTGACCTCGATTTCTGTGCAGCTGGAGGTGAATCTCGAGAATATGAGAAAATGGGTTTGTTAAACATATAACCAATTATCTATATCCAAAAAAATTCTTGATATTCAAACTTTTATAAAAGTTTTAAGTGGGTCCTGGAAGCATTTTTATAAAAAATGACTATTTTTCCAGAGTTCTAGAATCTTGCAAAAAGAGCGAGAAAACCAACTTTGGGAATGATTTCCGAGGATCTGGATTTGAATAAGACAAATCCAATAGAGGTTTTTGTTTAAAATATAATAAATTAGATTCCATACAAACCATTTCCCAAAATTCACCATGGTTAGGGAGATATGTCAATATCTTTGCGGCTGGTTTGTTAAAATTGTTCAATTTTCCATATTGAGGAAAATGACTAATTCACCTTGTAAATTGTATAAATGGATTAGAAATGGTTTGTATTGTAAGCTTTGGAAGTTTTTAAAAGGAAGAGAAGAAAGGAAGAAATAAAGGATGGATTGAAGCTCTTTTTTAATAATAATTGAATCTTAATTGAATTTTGCTTCATCTCTAAATTCTTTGTAAGTCTTATGAATGTGTTTTGAATTTAATTTTTATTGAGTTAGTTTAGGCTTGCTCCTAGAGTGGTAAGGGCCAATCACAACTGGAATCAATTCCTTTAGCTTACCTATATATCATAGGACTTGCATTCAAAGTGTGATTTTCATCGAGAAATTTGTTGTCTGAAATCTAGCATCATTATGTACTTAAAACTTTGCCTTGTAGATTTGAAATTAAAAATTCTAGAATTCATTCAATTAGAAGTCTTCTTATTTTTCATAGCATAATCATTTATTTGTAAGAGAAAGTCCGAGTGTGAATTCAATTACATAAGTAGAGATATCGGTTTAATGCCGATTGATTTGGCTTTCATTTACTTTTGAATTTTGATTATGAGTTTCCTGATTATGAAGAGTGAGCTTTCTTTTGAATGATTTATTTCATTTAGATTAGGAGTGTTGAATTCAAGGATTTTCATAGATTCAGTTTCAATGTGATTATTTTAATAGATATTTCAAGTTAGAATTACTATCATAGGTGTTCTTTTTGAGAAAGTGTATTGTGTGTTCTTTTAAGAATTTCTTTTATAGTTGTAACTGATGTTATTTTATAGCAATAAAACAATAAATTGATTTCACACTCTAATTTAGGTTAGATGCTCTGATCCTTCATTACATGCATTTGTCCCTCAAAGATTACGAGTCCCGGATTGATAATTTAATGTTGGAATTATAGCACATATAATTTCGCCAATAGGGTCTTCCTTCTTGCATTGAAACAACCCCAATTCCATTTCCTCACGAATCATGATCCGAACATGAACAAGAATGGAAAAAATTACACATATAACCATAAATACAAAAATGCAGAAGAAATAACACTTCATTTCATTAATATCTGAGTACTAAAATACGTTAACAAACAGAATGGAAATAAACTAGCTCAATCGATGGTAGCTTATATCTGAGAAGAGATGTGTTGGCTACATGCCTTTGAACTGTGTTACAATGAGGCTCAAGGGCCTATTTACTATTGAGAAATAATGGAAAAACCTAAAACTCCAAAAACCTAACCCTAGGAGATGAAGCACCAAAATTGTGGGCCCTGTTTAGGTAAATTGGTACATCAACTTCCCGGGGTCATACCTTTGGTATACGATCTCCGCTTGGCTATCACAATACATCGTTTCGAGGATCTAAAAGAGGAGGTTGAAAAAAGAATAATAAGCTAGTTTTGGATTGATATGACAATCACCCTATGAGTGACATCAGTTGAAGTTTTATTAAACAAAAGGTATTACAGATTCATGTGCTGGTGTGTGTTTTGTGTTACTTAAGCAATAGATCGATCAGATTGCCAATACATAGAAATTTTAAATGGAAAGACAATAGAGAAATACAATAGGCAACCACAAAGACATAAGAAATTTTAATGAGGAGTTCACCCTATTCTCCAGGGCTACATCTCCGGCTTTTAGTGGTGGCCTTGTTTTATTATGTCTTTAAACAGAGAACTACAATACAGGGACCCAATGTAAGTTCTCCTAAAGCAGGCTTTTCTTGGCAGGGTGGTTCTTGGATTCCCCAAGCCACTGGAGTACACAGTCTATTCTTCCCACCAGCTCTGTGACCTCCTGGTCTATAATGGTAAGAGCCCAATGTGGTGCTCAACCTAGATAGATCCCTCTATGGGGCGGCTCAAATCTCTCAAGCTCGGTGGTGCTCGATGTTGTTGCTACGTCAGCTCGGCCCTCTATCTCTTCCTGCTTTTCTCTTGCTTTACTATCTTCTTCTCTGTGTATTCCATCCTCCTCTTGGGATTCTGGTCTTTTTT